>VXAL01004407.1:899965-974422 GCA_013399475.1 Chauna torquata
CGGCTGCCGCTCAGGGCCGGTTCCGCACGCGGGACGTGTTGGTTCCTGGGGGCCCATCCGACTTTGGGTCGTTGCTGCTGTCGGCGCCGGTGTTGGCAGGGCTGGAGGCGGCTGGGTTCCACAGGCCTTCCCCGGTCCAGCTGAAGGCCATTCCGCTGGGGCGCTGCGGGCTGGGTGAGCGGGCGGGCGGGCCGGGTGCGGGGCTGAGGCGCGCCGCGGGGCTGGAGGCAGCCTGCCCCCTCCTTGACTTCTATGGCCGCTCCTTTCAGATCTCATCGTGCAGGCCAAGTCGGGTACTGGCAAAACCTGCGTGTTCTCCGCTATCGCCCTGGACGCGCTGCTGTTGGAGAGCCCGGCCACGCAGGTGAGCACCGGCCCCGGGTTGCTGCCGCACGCTGGGCGTTTGCCGCCTTTACCTGTTGTGAGGTGACTTGCCTTGGATTGTGGGAGGTAATCGCTTTTTTTGTTGGGAAGACAAACATTCCCTTCTGCGGGGTTTGTATTTCTGCTTGTGCTGTAAGATGCTGTTGTTCAGTATATCCCTGTAAATACTGTTCTGCTGTTGAAAGTTACTCCATTTTTTTTTCCCCCACTAATTTTGTAAGTAGAAACATGTCTGATAATGTAGTGGATTATATGTAAATCATAATATTTGAAATCATAGTAACTTGCTGCCGTGCTTTAATCTTTTGAACTGTTCTGTGGTTTTCAAATGTAATTCTCTGTCACTTACAGGCTCTTATCTTGGCTCCTACGCGAGAGATTGCTGTGCAGATTCATGCCGTAATCACAACTATTGGAATAAAAATGGAAGGCTTGGAATGCCACGTCTTCATTGGAGGCACTCCTTTGAACCAGGACAAAATCAGACTAAAGAAATGCCATATAGCAGTTGGCTCCCCAGGTATGGACATGATTCATTGTACTTTATTGGATACTGTGTGGTACTTCACAGTACAGTAACGGGTATGTTTAGAATCTGAATCCCTTTTTTTTAATAGTAGGGGAGAGTACCAAAAGGCAGCGCCAAAAACGTTTGGGTTAGGATAGTATGTTTAGTGAGAGATTATTCTAAATATGCCTTTTTTGCAGGCTTATTAAAATGAATTCTAAAAATTAAGTATTAGAAAACTCATCAGTAGAACCTTAGAGTTAGTATTTGTGAAGCTCAGTTTACTTTTTTCTTTATGTGTAGGTCGAATAAAACAGCTCATAGAGTTGGATTACTTGAATACAGCCAGTATCCGTCTTTTCATTCTTGATGAAGCAGACAAGCTTCTAGAAGAAGGCAGCTTTCAGGAACAAATCAAGTATGAAAAACACTTACCCCATGCATTTATCTGCAGATTAGATGCATATTTGTTAGTCATTCCCACTTCTTTTTCTCATAGTTGGATTTATTCTTCGCTACCAGCCAATAAACAGATGCTTGCTGTTTCAGCTACTTACCCTGAATCGTTAGCTAATGCTTTGACCAGGTACATGAGAGAACCAACATTTGTGAGGTTGAATCCTACTGATCCAAGTCTCATTGGTGAGTCATTTGTATTGATAATCTTATCAATAGATTAAGAAGAGTATAGTAAAACCAAATCATCTGTCTTTAAAGTTTTCAGATTCTGTGTGTTTCAGCCTTTTAAGAAAAACCTGTCCTATAGATCCTTATCTGGCAAATGTGTTTACATTTAAAAGTCTTTGTTTTGGCTGCAGTGATGTGTTGACAGCAGCATAGCACTTTGCCTGTTTTTTTTTTTTATTGAAACGCTTCATCTGATGCTCTTTGGTTTCATGCTCAGGGCTGAAGCAGTATTATAAAATCGTGAATTCCCATCCACTTCCGCATAAAACATTTGAGGAAAAAACCCAGCATCTACAGGAGTTGTTCAGCAAGATTCCATTTAATCAAGCATTAGTCTTCTCAAATTTGCATAGCAGGTAATAAATATGAAATAAAGTATGTAAAAAAACATGTTCAAAAGCAATGGTTATAATATCCACTCGCAGATAAACTTCTATAGATCTTCTATAAAAGTCACAAAGCAATATGCAAATTTCTGAAATGCAGATCTGAAATATTGAAAATAAAGCTTTAACACAAAAGTACCTTGTACGCTAGAGCGCAGTGAGACCTAATATCCTGTTGCTTTTGTTCATCTGTAAGGTGACTGTCCGTAAGATGATAGTGACAATTTTGGAATGTAATCCTTGGCTATAAAGAATAGTCTCTTGTTAAGAAATGCACATGGGTTGTTATATATGTATTTTTATTTACCATTTTCACTATGTATGTTCTATCAGGGCTCAACATCTAGCTGAAATACTAACATCCAGAGGCTTTCCTGCGGAGTGCATTTCAGGTAAGCCCATTCAAAACTTTCTGATTCTGTTGGTTGAAGTTGTGCATAAATGTGACCTAAAATGGGAAATTTCATCTTAACTAAGCCATGCAAACCAAGCTTTTATTCTGATTGAATAACTAAGAATTATTAGCATTTGAATCTTCATAAGTCTTTAAGACTTGAATGAATTAAATTTTTACATTGATCAACTTTGCAGCCTTTTAATTTGTCTGAGAATCGCTTTATGAATATTTGGAGAACTGCACTGTTTTATTTTTAAAGGGAAAGCTTATTTAAAATTGAAGCAGTGTTTTTTGGGAATGCAGATGTTGGATTTAAATTTCTTTATTTCTAGCTTCTCTGTAAGAAACTGATAGCTAGCTCTTAATGTTTGTTAGAAATCTTCCTTTGAATTTTTACTTCAACAGTTTTTCATGGCTTATGGGGTGGTCAAATAAAATTTGTCTAAAGCCAATGTTATTCACCTGAGTTAAGTACCTACGTAACTAATCTTTTTCTAAAATGAGCAAAAGAATTATTTTTGTAATGTATTTCCTTATTCTCAAGTTTTGTTTTGCTTGTTTTCTGTTTACTCATTTAGAGTTGATATTTGAGGAAGTTTCTCTCAGCCTTACCTCTCATGTCAGCTATAGTTTACAAAGCAGTGTCTTACAGAACTTTTAGAGGCATAAAACTGAAGAACATAAGCTATTTCTAACTTTCATTTTTCTAGGCAGCATGAATCAAAATCAACGACTTGATGCAATGGCTAAATTAAAGCAATTCCACTGCAGAGTTCTGATTTCCACAGACTTGGTGAGTTAGTGTTTCATAGCATATGTGCGTACTGTAAAGAAAGCTACTTGAAAGAATTAGATTTGACTTGGAGTTGAGTAGACCATAAATGTACTGATAAAGTTTGTGACTTATTATCACTGTTTGTGACTTATTGTCAATTTATTTAGAAATTCTCTCATTCCTCATCTGTTTCAAAAATCAGTTCTAATTTAGCTATTGGATGGCAAAAGTTTGTAGAGATTTCAGAGGAGTAGAGGTGTTTACTTTGGGTAGGAGCTATGGGAAGGAATGGTTTTTCTTTAGTGCAGTTTTCTTGCAGTAGTAACATCCCAAACAACTTCAAATAGAGCAGTGTTTATGTTTGAAGCACTCAGCTTTTTTTGGTGATTGAATGTATTCTGTTGATTGCTTGAGGTTCTGTCATGAAAAAATATTACTGCATGCTATCAGGTTGGTTTTTTTTTTGATGTTGGGAAGAAATATGCTTTTTTGTATTGGCTGCACAGAAGGAATAAACAAAATGATCCCTAGTTTTCATGATACCAATGCAGTGTGCCTGTTCTACATGTATTACTGGAAAATTGTAGATGCTTTATGGTGTATTGTAGCAGCATCAGCAGTTACTCCCAAATGTGTTGTGGTATTTGTTTAAACATCTTTTCGGCATATTCAGTTATTTATCCCCTTGTTTCCTTTTTGTTTTCTCAAGACATCTCGTGGAATTGATGCTGAAAAAGTGAATCTGGTTATCAATCTGGATGTACCTGTAGATTGGGAAACATACATGCATCGTATTGGCAGAGCCGGGCGATTTGGTAAAAAGCACAGTTGTGGATTTCTCAAGGTTGCACCAACTTCCATGGGTCTTGTTAGGTAGTTATACTTTCTGTTGTGTGTAACAGGAACTTTAGGCTTATCTGTGACATACTGCTGCCGCGGAGAGGAAGAAAACATGATGATGAAAATTGCTCAGAAATGCAATCTTCGTCTTCTGCCTTTACCAGGTATGCTCTGTCCTGTGAATGCAGCTGTATTTTTTTTGTTGGTTGGTGTTTGCTCCTCTTTCAACACTTCAGACATCTACTATGAACTGACATGTATCTCCTCTGCTGAAGTTGCATTACTTTTGGTATAGTCAGGCTTTTCATCCTCAGTGCTTGTGACCTCTTGTGTAACTGTTGCAGTTTTGTGAAGGAACAGAAAATGAACTTAGTGCATGCATGTGGATAGGGAGAGCAACTCAGAATCCAACTGTTGCTTGAGCAACTACATAACTACTTGAATTTCCAGAAATTTAGTACTAAGTCTTTCTCAGTCTGTACAGTAGAAGGAAATAATTGAAACAACAGGTGATCTGCTACCTTGCTTTGCCGGAAGCTATTCTGCTAAAAATGTAGCACTTAAAATTAGAAGTTATGTAAGAAGGTTTTACCTGATTAAATAGGATATGAAAAATAGGTGATGAGTAATGCAGTGCTTGTTGTATTAATTGACTTCTTGATGCCTTCCCTGAAGAAAATGTTCTGGTTATTTGAGCTCTTGCAAGAAGTGAAGAGGTTGGTTTGCATCCTTATCTGTGCTTTTGGAAAGCTTTACTTCAGTACTCATTTGGATTCCAGAAGGAAGGATGCACTTAATTGAGTGCCTTCTTGTTTCCCTTTTGTGCAGAGCCTATACCTCCTGGAATGATGGATCAGTTTGAAGACTGGGAGGTTGAAGTCAAACCTGTTGTATATACAGGTCCTTCTGTGAATTCTGACACTGTGCCTCTTAAACCAGAGGAACCAGTACTGCAGCCTGTCCAAAATAGTTTTGCAGAGGTATCTCAGCCTCATTCTGATCTTCTAGGTGATAATTCTTCTATAGACAGGCCAAAAAAGGGTCTGAAGCAAAAGCTGGTGAAAAAGTGCGCAAATTCCACGAATGTGGGAAAAGGTAGCAGAAACCCGAAAACTTCCAGTTGCAACACAGAACAGAGGAGTCAAGTAGAAACTGTCTGTAGAATGGGTGGACAAAGTAACACAGAGGAGCCAGGTGAGGAGGCTTTAAAAAAAAATCTTCCCAGTATTCCATGCTTGTCATCTTTCAAAAACCAACAGAACAATCCCTGGAACTTCTCAGAGTTTGTTGAAGACTATGAATACTTCATTAAAGAAGGATTGGAGAGAGACGTTGAAATTTTAAGAAGCTATTCAGGCCCAGGGGAACAATGTGAACTCCCCAGAAATGGCGGTGTAGAGTGGAAAGAGATGGAACATAATACACAGACAGCAGCAAATGATGCTGTGTCTGGTGACAGTGATGGTTCATACAGTTCAAGGGCTTCCTCCAATAGTAGTGAAAATAACTTGGGCTTTGAAGCATTTTCAGATACACAGAAGAATGCTGTTCCCACCATGTGTCAGGGTCTTACAGGCTTCTGTCCTACACCAGAGAAGCCTAAGGAGCTATCTCAAGTCCCAAAGCAAAATCAAGTGAAAAAGAAAATTCTGAAACAAAGTTCTAAACAAAAGAAGAGCTATTACCATCAAAGTGCTAATCCTTCCACAAGAAAAACTGAAGATGACTGCTCCTGTGGCTCTTGGGATGATGCTGTTTGTGGCTTTCCCCATGAGGCTTGGAGTTACAAAAACTACTGGAAATCTTACTATCAAGCGTGGCGAAACTACTATGCTGCAGTGTCTCACTTGCACTACAGGAAAAGTTACAGACAGTTTAACTGGATGAATGCTTATCATGTCAACTCAGTCTACCTTCAGGAACTGCTGAAAAGTGGTGATTAACGTAATGACACTGGTGTTGAGGACGGGCTGGTTGGTACAGCGAGTGGACAATATCTGAAAATGTAACTGCCTGTCTACAAGTACATTGGCAGACATAAACAGACATTGCTTGATTGAAGAAAAATACTGTCTTTTTCATAGGCAATGTGTCTGGGTAAATGTTTTACATGCATTCCAGTGATGGTGTTACAAGTTGTTAATAAAAAGAAATGAAAGACAACTGGATGTTCAGTTGTAATCTTTAAAACACTAAGTAAACAAAAGACAGAAGTCAGCCACTTCCATGTAAGAAATCTCAGTAAGGAGAAGATGCAAACCAACCCAGTTCTCTCTGCTTGATTTCATTCCCTGTAACTTCTGGGTGAAGATGAATTCACAATGAGACTACAAAAGTTGTTTATAGTCAGGGATCATTCCCTTTTCTGTAATTCTCTTATTAACTAGTACATAATCAGTGCCTGATGTTTAATAGTGACAGACTAAAACCTGCATCTCAATGCTTGTATTGTTAATTTAAGTCCAGTTAATTAACACTGTATAAATAACATTTCTATAGCTAAGTATATGGCAAGCTGTGCAGTGGGGATGGTTTAATTATGTACAAAATGTGCAGCTATTATAATTGGTCTGTCCCTCTGGGTGCAGCACTATCAGACTTGCCACACTTACAGGAAAGCTTTGATTAGAAATGAAATTACCTACTAGTACTAAAACGAATTGGTATTTCCTGTTTGGTTGTATTGCGTTGTATGTAGCTATCCTGGAGCAGGACTGGATGAAAGTAGTGGCCGGCTTAGGCTATTGACGCTAGACTGACTCTTCACGCTAATTTTGAAACTTCATCTTTTAGGTTTAGTATGTTTGGGATCATAGAGACAGCTTAATGTGGCTAGTTTCTTTGATTTCTCAAAGTTCACCAGAGCATGTCTAGTCTGTTGCTTTTTTTTTTTTCCCCCTTGATCAGAGTAAGGTTGGAATTTCTTTAGTGAAAGCACTGTTTCCTAATTTGGTGAAATGGATGTCTTCAAGGATACTTGATTGCTCATCTTCAGCTGTTTTCAAATTAATTTTGAGAAACGCAATATGCTTTCACTCAGCTTAAATTGTTTATTGCTTCGTTGTTCTTAACGTTGTTGCAATATTCCCATGCAAATCCTGTGGTGCCCCTGGAAGCACTTTAGACCTTGTGCAGCTGCAGATCTAAACTTTATACCATGGAGTTCAGACTTTTTGTTGTGCAGAAGAACTTTGGGATTGTTTTAGCTCATGACTGGCATACAAAGTTAGCACAAGATGAGTTAAGAAGAGTGCTGTCCTGCATGGAGGTATACTTGGTGTGGTTTTTTTTTCTCCCCTTCAGCTGGGGCAATGGTGGCACCTAGTGGGTGTCACGCTTTACTGCAAGAAAGAAAAATAAGTTCAGCTTTCCCTGGTTGTTAGAGCTCACATAGTAAGTAATTTCAATTTGTTTAAATAATTTTGAAAAATTTTAGTAATGCCTCTAAGTGACACTTTCTAATATGGTTAAGATAAGATCAGCTCTACTTGTTTTGCAGTTGAAACAATGTGACCCGATCTGTAATACAGAATTTAAGCCTTTAGCCTAACAGGAACTTCTAAGACCAAGTTGCCTTTTAGAAGAAAGGCATAATATGTGCACTTAAATTTAATAAGTATTAGCGTAGGAGTATTTTAATCCTTTTCTTCCCCTGCCTTACTCCATTGTGTCACAACAAATTACCACCGGGAAAGGGCTTTTCTACATTGCAACTGCATCTTTTGATGTTTTTGTTCTTGTTTCCAGGATGACGTTTGTTACAACTTTAAAATTCAAAAGGAGGTTGCTGTAAGAGTTGCACTTAGGTATCTGCTTTAATGCTCTCCTATAGCAAGCACCTCAATTGTCTTTGCAAGTTCTTGTAGGTTATTGCTGAATTAAGCATTACTGGTATTTAAATGCAACTCAAGTTGCTTAGGCCATCACCCAGTGTTCTCCAAAAGAACCTCCCAAAAACTTTTTTAGAAGAAATCTACAGCATTGTCTTGGTATTTGTGGCACATACTCTGTTTAATCCAGATTGGATACATCAGGTACAGCAGTGGCACAAGACTCAATACTGTAAATGATATACAAATTTCAACATATGCACTACAATTCCAAAAGAAGACAACAGGAAACTTGGTTCTTCTAGAAAGTTGTTCTCAAATGAAGCTACCTGCAGTTGTATACAGTACATTTTGTATCTGTCCTCTGATGTTTGTAAGCAAAGCCCATTTATAGTACGAAAATAGAAAATAATAAGGTTCAGAGCTTCTCATAACATAAAACTCCTAAAGAAAACATTAGAATGCCTTACTAATTTATCAAAAACGTACCATCACACTCATTTTGTAAGATACTTCATTGGTCCAAGGAGCCTGTGGGAGCTCCCAGTCATAGTTGCAACAGAACTGCGAAGAACATTCGATATGGTTATTAACTTCTCACCCACACACCTGTGTGACTTCCTGTGACTAGCACTAGTTTAAATCAAAATGAAAAGAAACACGTGCACACGTATACACACGAAAGTAACAGACTATTGACTGAGGTCAAAACTCAGGAAGGAATTTTCACAAGCTCTTTGTCACCTGGTCTTTTGAATGATCCACCTGTCTTTTTTCTGGCACAGTATTGCATTCTGAATGTAAGTAGCAGTACTCTTCCGGTACGCTTTGTCCACATATCTCTGGTATTTTGTAGGTGTTTGTGAACTGAGCTTCACATATTTGAAAAGGAGATATTAAATTCTATGCAACTTGTGTAGTTGGCAAAGAGAGGTAAAATGACTTCTTCGAGGTCGCTTATTGATTCATCAAGTCAATTAGGAGTAGAACATAGGTTTCTGATGCTAACTCTCCTAATCAATGTGCACACTGCATTGTGTTTGCTTTTAAAGTTTTAGAAGGATAAAATCATTACGGAGGGAGTTTGACATCCATAAATGTGAAGCCTAAAAACTTGAGTTTTAAAATTGCATATCTAGTTCAGTTGCTTAAAGTGTTGGAGAAAAGGTGGGGTTTTTTTCCAATTCAGATATATTTTATTGGTAAGTTGTGTGGAAAAGGGGTATTATTTACCTAATTTTAAAAGCAGAATAAAGTCTTCAGTTTAAAGCTGCTGCTGTTTGTAAGCCATCCACGAATGCTGACTTTGTAGCTCTGACATCAACTGACAAAATATTAAAACAGGATCCAAGGGATGTTGCAACCCATAAATTAAATGTTATTTTTAATATACTGAATCTGTTTTGTAATACATATAAGATAGAACTTTGACAACCTCTTTACTTAAAAAGCAAAATATGTGAAGAAACATTGCTTCCTCTAGCTGGTATTTAAGTTTCATGCACACCCCTTAAGCTGTCTAAACTAGAATGATGGTTTGCAGTATGAGTATGTTATCAATTGTTTCAGGTTAAGCAAATAGCATTGATTGAAATTTAGTATTTCTGGAAACTATGAAGGATGTATTTTTCCAATGTTTCCTTTTGAACTATATATTAATTTTATTCCACACTAAAGCCATGTGTGTTACTTAGTTTACCTTTTCCCCATTTCACTTTGACAATGGTAATTTGATGCAAAAAAGGCAACTTTCTTGCCACATGGAAAGGAGAATAATTTAACAAGATGTAAGAGAGTATAATGGCAACAAGGGAAGGGAAAATAAGATAAGAATTATGGCTGAACAGCAGGGGAAAAATCCTTGACATTGAGATCTGTTAGTCTGGAATAAGCTCTCCAGGGAAGCAGTGGGAGTCCTTTCTGTGGAGAATTTTAAACGTAATCTAGAGAAAATAGTGTGATATATTGCAGTGAAGGATCTGCTAGCAGGGTGAGGATTAGATTTTTTTTTTATTCTTTAGTTTTTATGTACCAAGTTGTGTTATCGGTAGCCTCTGCTTTATGGGTGTCCCTAAGATTTTTAAGGAAAAGTAGAAGTTCAATTTTAGAAGGAGTAGATGGAAGTGAAAGCTTAGATGGGAAACAGATTTCTCATCATTCTTTGCCAGTTGAGTGTGTTTCCTTCTATTAGCAATGCAATGCTAGGTGAGAAGAGTGAATCTATAGAATATGCTGAAAATCTGTGGAAATATTTTTCCCTCAAAAAAGAGTTTTGAAAGCAAGCAAAATGCTTGGACAAACGTGTTGCTTCTTTAATATTTTTAGTATTGCTTTATGAAAGACTGGAAAAACAATCCACTTGCTTTCTGTACAAACAATGTGTTTTTATCTCTTTTTCCTGAAGAAGGAAAACCTATAAAAGCTTGCAAGTAATTAGAGGGAGGGGGAAGGTTTTTTGAAATGAACTGCTAATGTACTATTGACATTTTGCTGAGCAGTCTCACTGATCAGGCTCTTTTGTGCCACCTGCCTTTCAGAAAGGTATTAGGACTAGAACCCACCTATGCTTCTGGATACTTCTCCTAGAGGCAGCTCACACCTGAAGAAGCACCCTTCCATATGCATCAGGAATGACAAGGATTGCAGGGGTATGTGCTGTTTCTTGTATCCATAGCAATGTATGTTTTTGGCCTTGGGCATGTGTGCTAGTGGGGAAAGGGAGAGGGATACTGGTAAGGCAGGACGATACTGGGAACCACTGAAGAGAATGGCTCAAGTTCTTCAGTTAAAGTTCTGGTCTAGGAATTTTCAGGATTGACTTGGCTTCATCTCAGAAGTGGTTTGTAAGTTGCTATTTAAAGATTATGAAGAATCTTGCAGTTCAGTAAAGCTAATTGCTTCCCTTTATTGTAGGAAAAAGTGGCTGAAGTACTGTTCCCATGCTCTTGTGTGCAAATGCTTTTCCTTCTTCCATGCATTTCATTTGAAGGATGTTATGCCCTACCAACCACTGACACGATGGCAATAGATTCTTGTCTTTGCTGTTTCAATGAATGCACAGTGTTCCCATAATGAGGATGTAGCTGTGTTGGGCAATACAGGGAGGTTTTGTACAAGCATATTTTCAAGTGCTTTCAGAAGCATTACTCACTCTACTTCAAATCAGCATATAAAGGGATCTAATGCCTCCATTAAAAATATTTTTAGTCCTGTTCCGCTGGTCTCAGACTTCCTTAGTTTTGGCTGTCTTTATCCTCTAAAAGTCTGTGCTGAGGTACCGGCTGCATGGGGCAGCACATACTAAGTTAATGGTAGAAGAGGCAATCCAAATATTTTTGAGCAAGGATAACACTGATTCCTTTTCCATGGAAAAGAACAAAGACCAGGCCTGCCTTAGTCTGAGACCAAGTAGCCATCAAAAATGCCAAGGACTGGCTTTCCTCCTATATTTTTGCCTCTTGAAAACATTGATTGTTTTTCAGAAAGCATTTTGATCGATAACAATGAAATGCACCAATCATGCTTTAGACAGGGGTTCCTATGATTGCTATTTACAGATAAAGAAATGGGTGCAGAGAAATGAAGTGGCTTGTTTACCACTCCACAGTAAATCAAGAAAAAGAAAGGCAGCACTGAGAGTCCATGTGGAGTCCCTGGCTCTTTGTAATTGTTTGTTCCTGTGCACTGAAAGGAACACTGTATCCTATCAGCATGGTAGCATTTAACCCTCATTCTGTGCCAGTGTAAATGAGGTTGCAAGGTGGAAAGTGGTGGAGAGCAAGGCCTCTGATCTACAAGGCTGAGGGTGTTCAGATCGGGAGCAGATATGATGACAAATAATGAAATTAAATAAAGCAAAGGAAGATTAAATTAAAACATCAAGGAAAAACTCAATAATGGTAAGATTAACTGCAGTATAACCCCCTACAGGAAGCAGCAAAGGCAGAGCGTTTTAATCATTTAAAACAGGACTAAACATAGTTTTCGGTAACATATTACAGCACTGGAATAAATAACTATAAGCTGGTGCAGCTACTGAAGGCTTAGCCATAGCCCTGATGTTCCTAGAATGTTGTAGGTTTCTAAGGAGGGTATTGAGTTAATGCATGAGCCATCTGAGTCCACTTTACAGACTAATAAGTTAGGAGTGCTAACAAAGCAGATTGCTAGCTCATATGTTTAACTCAGCATGTAGGTCTATTTATCTATCTATACATGTATGTGTCTGTGTATTTATTTATAAGTGTATGTGTGTATATGTGTATATAAATATTACATCAGAATACATTATGACAGATGTTAAAAAAAAAAGGCATCCCTTTGCTGAATCAGCCTCAAACATGCTTTGAGTAGTTAACTGTGTAGTGTTGGTAAAATCACTGTTCAGAAACAAGATACTTGAAATCTATTCTATTGCAAGCTGTTGGGGACTAGGTTCGTTGCCATTTGTGGGTGTGTGTAGGGCCTTGAAGGGGCGTTTGTGCATAACGACAATAATTAGCCAGACAGTGTATGACAAGTGAAAGGGGCTCAGGAAGTGAGAAGTGGGTGACATTTTCTCTCTACCCTTTGTGGATCACTCCTGTTATGAAAAGGGAACTTGAGAAAGGCAGAATGGAAGAAAAAAAGCTGTTATTCTTAGAGGGGAAAATCAGTTATGTTTCAGGACCATGTATTTCCTTACAATAAACCCTTCCTAGAAAGATATTGGAAAGAGGGGCTAGGACTGACCACACCTTAGTTAAAAGTATTAGCTTCCTGGCAGTACCGCACAGTGTTACAGTTTTTGGTTGACTAGAAATACATGAATTTTCTCTAACTGTAGAACTGCAAAAAGAAAATGCTGTCTGTACCACACTTTATCAAATGTTTTTCAAAATCCAGTACTGCTCCCCCTTCTCAAGTGGATGCACACTGTGGATCCTGTGCTGGGACTGGATAACTAAAATTGCTGACCTAGTCTACCCCCAAAATCAGTGCAACCCAGAAGCCGTTGATGAGACAACTGGAGCCCCAGGACTGTGAAAAAGCCAAATACCTCTCTGCAAGATATTTGGCTGTGGGGTTAATTATTATCAAGTATAGATCCAGACATTATTTGGCTACTATTTACAATGGGTTGTATGTTCAGTGCTAGCAAGAAATTCATATGTAGAAAACAAAAATAAAAAATCATGGGCATACATTACAAGAAACCTCTGTCAGACTTACAAATGCTTAATGCAGTTGAGTTCAGTGCTTTCTCATTCTTTGCCATTTGTGTGTACAGTATTAAAAAAGAATCCTAATTTTTTTTTCCTTTTTAAAAATACAGAGAACTGGTAGTCTAGTCACACTCTTACAAGTAAGTGATAACAAAAATAGAAAGCAGATACCCATGTGGGACTAAAACTCTACTGAAGCCTGTCTTTTTTTCCACAAATATGTTTTCACAGACAATAATTAGCAGACAAACACTGTTTGCAATTGCACTGTATTGACTTAAAAGGCGGATACAAAAGTGTCTAAATAAAGAATGCCATCCAGGGTGAAATAGTTTGTGTGTGCGCGCGCGTGTGCACGTGTATGTGCTGACACATGCTTGTATTTTCCTACTCTGCACTGAATCATGAAAACATGCTCTGCTCTTTGAAATGCAGTGTTGCTCTATGTGGTTCTGCAGCACACTCACGCACACACAGAGGAATGGAAATAGGTTTCTGTGACAAGTGGCTTCTTTGTCTAAATCTTTTCCTATAAAAGAAAAAAATGTGAAGTTTTGGTTGGTTTAAAGGTTCTGCTCCATGAAGAAAAAAAAAATCACAAAATCCATTGTTTTCACCTTTTTCAGTCATTTCCTCATGAATAAATATTATCCATTAAAAACCTTTAAAAAGGTGCTGCGATACACAGTGTTATATTTCTGTTTTCTTTATTGACTCTCTTGTTGCCATGATGATTCTTCCCCTTCAGCCTCCACAGGTAATTTCTGCCCTGTACCACGGCACAATGCACTCTCCATGTAGGTTTTACTTTTAACAAGACTCTTCTTCCCTCTTCTAATCCTTCCTCAGTCCACAGCATGAATGTGAGTCTGAAGAAAGCTGCCTTGTTAGGTCTCCATTGCTAATTCGATGACAAAATGTCAGGTTTGTCCATCCAGGCACAATTTGCAGCAAGAAAGGAACATGGAGGTGTGGAGGGAGAGGGGCACTGGTCTTCCAGCCTCCTTCTGTGCATGAGACATCTTACAAGGCAGAGACCTTGACTATGTTGCTTGTGGTGGTGGTAGAAATGTTCGTGGAGTGGGCAGGGCTGCTAGGTGGAGGTCTGCTCTCGCCTTCTGGCGTGAGTGCCGGTGGCGTGGGGATGCTGATGATGGCTGTTGTTATCTGGGCAGTTTTGCAGTTCGGTCGCAGCCCATCATCTGATTTCATGTTGAGACTGGAACGACTGGAAAACAGATTGTGGTTTGGCTTTTTTAAAAACCAGACAGTAGAAAGGATAGGAATGGTATTTGTTCTTAAGCAATGTCTTACTCCTCTGCACTAAAGGCACGAAAATACTCAGAAGAACCTAATTCAATGCTCCCCCCAGTTCCTGCAAGGTGTTGTTCATTTCTACCCAGTTTACACTGAACTTTTTTAATATTCCTCTTGGTTAGGATATAGCTTTTCACAGGGCAAATTCTTCCATGTTTCCATTTCATTCTTGCATAATTTTAGTATAATTAAGAGGATATCTAAATATACCATACTGTGTACTCCATCTTTTCAGAGCACAGGTAGTTCTTTCTGAGAAAGAGATGTTGTCTTCCTTGCATTTCGAGTGCCTCTTTCAAATTCACTGTCCCTTGATCTTTTCTATTTTTTTCATCTCTGCAGTAGTTTCAAGGATCTGGCAGCTGGGAGCATTCTTATTAGATCTGCATCAATTGCATCCTATAATTAATTACACAGTGAAAATGATAGGTTGATTTCTGTGCATCTGCACAGCTACAGGAGTCTGCTATTACCAGCCCAACATGTTCATTTTAAGCACAAGGCCTGTCCTTTTAAAATGTAAAGCTCCCAGTTGGAAAGCTATTGCTTGTTGTTATCTCAGAGTGACTCACCAAGAGGATGTTTTTTGATCTCAAGCATCCCAAGAACACTGCAGAACCCATTCTGCTCCCTGGTTACCTTAGCTGCAAGCTGAGAGTGGGGCAGTCTTAAGGACTAGGCGGTGTTGCCAGTGGTAAGCAGTATACCCAGTGAGTTGCATTCCACTAAAGTTCACCCAGTTAGTTGCATCCCGCATGAAAAACAACTCAAAAGCTTTTTTTTTCCCTCTCTATTCTTTCACAGTTTGGTAAGCAAGTGAAATAACAGTGCTGACATTTAAAATACTGTCGCTGGCATCTGATGCAGCACCTACTTGAAATGGGTTCACGTTCCCCTGACTTACTGTTTCAGGTGCTGGTTTAAACCACTCTCATCTTGACACTGCAACAGCCAGAAACTTGTTTTGTGCTTATTCATTCATAATTCATTCTCTGAAATGCCTTTCTGACTTTTTCCTGGCACAAAGCAGCTGCTTGCTGCCCTAAAGGCAGCTTTGTTTCAGTTTCCCGATCCCTTTGATAGGAGTGGCGAGGAGAAAAATGGTAGATTCAGAAACAGCCCAGTGCTCAAGAAGCTTAATGGACTGAGGGGGATTTAGCAAGTCATTTAATAATTGCAAGAAATATACAGTGAGGAAGTGGTTTTTCAGCAAGTTTTGTATAAAATGATGCTATTTCAAAATTTTCTGTCAAAGGAGTAATTTCTTCACCTCTATTACTAACATCACTTTAGGTGAAAGCTATTAAGACACCATTGTGAAATTTCTCCTTGTTTGTTTCTTGGTGGTGCTTGTTGCTTACAGTTGTGATTCAGACTTGGATAATGAACATCAGTGAATTGAGTGTCCCTGGTGGACCAGGGCAGTGTGTGCAGCTCTCTGCCAGCTTTTGCCGACAGACACTGATCATCTGGTTGTCTTTGCCTGCTCCCAGTAAGGGCTCGGAAGTACTGGGCTATCTGGGAGGTGGGCTGTAGAGTGGTCCTGTGCCAGCTTTGGTGACTGGCTCATATCTGGCAACTGCTGGCTCCTGCCTGTGCGATTAGCACTTCGTAGGCAGGTTTCAGCTGAAATTCATTCTTCTGTGTCCAGTCTGGTCAGTGAAGAGCTGCACTAGAGTCTAGCTTTCACCTGGTTCTCCCCCAGAACAGCTGCAAAGAACAGCAAGGAGCCACTTTCCGTGGGATGTCATTAGAAGGAGGAAAACAAAGATGCTCCCAGCTCTAGACCCTTCTCCTTGGTTGGAGAATAGGTCTCTTAGAAGCTGCATCAAACATTCAGTTGGATAACGTACTCCAGGGGTTTGCATGCAGCAGTTAGCAGCGAGAGCCTACTTACTGTACCTTGTTGTAAGTGAGGGCTGCTCGCTGCACTGGATGTGGATGGTGCTGAGCTCCTGCATGCTCCGGAGGCGAGTTGCTGGCACACTGGAGTTGGGAAGGTGAGTGGTCTTCTTGTTACGGCGAGAACAGCAAGAGGTGGTCAATCCATGGTGACTTGACAAGGAGGGGCTCCGAGAAGATGGGTAGTTTTGCATTGAGCTCTCCATGCAGTTCTGCTCAAACAGTTGCTCATCTATGAACTCGTGGTTCTGGCAGGGAAAAGAACAGTGCCATTACTCTCTGGCAGCAGAAACAGCTGTGACCCAACAGCAGGTTGTTTTCAAACAGCACCTTTTGCTAGGTTGGTGGAATGTGTCTGTCCCTTGTCTGTGTAAGATGCTGCCTGCCTCTGTGCCTGAAAATATTAGCACTAGGCAGATCTTAAAAAGAAATAACTCCGCCCTTCTGCTCACAGCAACCAAGAGAAGATTTTGCTGTCCTGCGTCAATAGGGGAATAAGAGAAACTGTTGCAGTGACAGAAGCATCATAATCTGTCAGTACTGCCTTGCTTACACAGCCTGAGCAGGTTAATATATATTGCCTGATTTTCCTTCCATTTTTGTGTCTGGATTCTGCAAGTGGCTTCAAAGAGGCTGCAATGCCACATGGGTATTAAACCCCAGAGGAAAGGAGGTTCGGGATCCTTTTTCTTTGTGCCTGGGGACAGAATTATGTTGTGTTTGGAGGACTATCTTGATCTATAACTTATTTAGAGGATGTTGCTTCTATTGGCTATTGGGTGCAAAGCATACCTGCAATTTGTTGGATGCTGCTAATTACTGAGTGGAAATAAACATGGCAGCTGAGAGTGGGAAGTGTATAGGGGAAGGAAATTCAGAAAGCTGAATCTGTAAAGAGTTTTTATGCTAAGGAACAAGAAATCCTAAAAGAAAAACTCCTATGCACATACGTGAACACCCAAATAGTTCTAGTGTACATACTTTATCCAGCCCGTCAGCATCAGAAAGAATGGGAAACAAAAGCAACTATGGTGAAGGCAGCCATCAGTTTTCACTGGAACAACTAACAGCTCTCGAAGGAAACAGGAGCACCAGATAGCAAAAAGAGCCACGTGCACAAACTCCCAAGGACAAGACCAGGAACATGAAAGGAAGCAAACACTCTCCAGACACATCACAGAGATCATAGAGAAAACAAATTGAATTAAAAAGGAAATACCTTGATGGTGGAAGTTCGTACAGATAACAGGGGATCATCCACAAGATAGGACAATCCCTACGGGACAACATGCCAACAAAAGATAAAAACACAATTGATTGTCCATTCCGGCATTCAAAAATTTAGTCCCAGCATTGCATCTATTGTCTCAGCATTCCAGCCGGCTCACTCAAGTTTGAATGGGCAACCAGACCTTCTCTTTACCAAACCTTGCTTGAATCAGACCCCTTTGTTCCTTCCTTCTCACACTTAAACTTTATCTTGAAAATAGAACAAAACTGGTAACAACTTTATTGCTTTGATCTTTTGAGAGCCAAAAACAAAGGAAAACAAAGTTTCAGCTGCTGATTCACAACTGATGAATTGGAATTTCATTGCCATTGGGTCACCAATGGATATGAGTTCTGGTCATGCTCTGTGGAAACACAGAGGAAAGGTTTGGGTTGAAGGACTGGATTCAATGCACTCCACATTTGGAGAAAACGTGGCATGTGAATGTCTATATTCAATCTTGGAATCAGAAGGAGTGGAAAAACTTTTCTTTGAACAAACTCCATCTGTTGTGTTAAAATGACAAAGTAGCCTTTATTATGGCAGCCGGAAGTACTTTAGAGTCACTTTGTCATCTTATACACTAGATTTCTGAGCCATTCACAGCCATTCAATTGTAAGACCGTATGCTCGTGAGGATTGCAGATACCATGACAATATATAATGTACTTTTAGAATATTTCTGCCTAGTTTGAGGAAAGGTGAATTGCCCATTGAAACAAGTTTGCAACCATGGTATGTTCCTCATTCCATTCCTGCAACTTCATCACAAAATGACTCTTCAGTGTTTAAAAATTCTTTCACTACAATCTAATGTTTTGGGGGGAGAAGTGTTGCATAGTATTTTATTAGATTATGTGAATTTTAGAATTTCAGCACAAGCTGATTGTACTGTTTGGATTGATAACTTCAGACCAGAATCCAAACTAGCTATGTGATTTAATGCAAAATCATGGTAATAATTGGCTGAAAAATGTGGGGGAATATGCATTAAATATGATGCAGGTTCTCCCTCTAGGTTTACATTCAATTCGAAGTATTATCGTTATTGCCAGTCTTTGCTGAAAAAAGCAACGTCTGAAACATTTTCAACCACTGAGACTCACTGTCTGAGCAGGCTTGCGTGCTGGAGGCAGTCTAGCTTTGTTAGCGTGGTAGGCTAATACATCCACAAATTAGGATATGCTTTGGCCATGTTACTTCCAGCACCCTAGCTAGCTTGTTAGTAATGGAGTGACTCATGCAGCTCCCAGAGATGCCCACTGCCTTGCGCAGAGGTCAGAATGTCTACAAGCCTTTACAAGGTCGAGGCCTTACAAGGGCAGACCCTGGAGGCAGGGATGTCAGCTTTTGTTTGCCTCAGCCAGTTTGTTAAAAGTTTGTTAAAGTCACAGTAGTGAAGCTTTTAAGCATGAAGTTCTAAATTAAAGAGTCAGATTGTAAAATATCTGCTTGTTATGTAACATCTGAAATCACTAGAAACAAAGGCAAGATGAGTCTTACAAAACAAATTCAATAGTCATGGATACAGGAAGAATCAGTTCACTGTCCTTAGAATGGTGGCCTTCATAGCTCATTGTGATAAACCAGCTGTACTCAGCAGGTCACTGTAATTAACCAGTCATCATCTTCCAGTGTATCGCTGAAGCCTAAGTGATGTTATTCCAGCATAAGCCAAACTATGGAAGTGAAGGTGATTTATCTAAAAGAAAGCTCTTGCAAGTCAGAAATCAAATGTACGTTTGATGATGGATGCAGATAGAAAAAGTCATGAATATTTCAAATGTTAACCTCTCTTCATTCTTTCTAGAATGAATCATGGTATGGATAATATGTTCCTTTACTGCATAACCTTTTATATAAACCTGGAAGTAAAACGTACGTATCAGATAAATATCTGAAATGTTCCAAGAGACTTCTGCATATAGAATCACTTAATAATGAAAAATAAAATTCTCACACCAATACCTTGCATGACACAAACAAAAAAGTCATTGTCAGAGAAACTGCTTGGCTGGCTTTGAGATAAATTACCTTGTCTTGTAACCAGAACCATAGTGAGAAAAGCTATGTGCAACCTTCAAACCCATTAAGAGAGCTCATCTGCTCTGCTCCATATAAAGGGCTAAAGGTTATTTTTTCCAGCCTGGTCTCCTGTTGGTACTGGAGACCAAGTTGTGGTTTGGACTCACTGACAGCAGCTTCCTCCTCTTAAGACAGCAGAACTGTCCATTATTACTAATTAGCACAAGCAACGAGTATATATGATGTGTGACTGACAGCACAAGATAAATGCAGTTTGTTTCTCTTTCAGAAGCACTGAAAAAATTAAACTTAGTATGCATCTTGTTTATAGGATTTCCCTAACCCCTTGCTGAAAAGTTATTTGCATTCACGTGAACTGAGCAACCTGCTATTGACTTTGTACTGGTGTAAATGACTGTGGAGTAGCAGACAATCACATCCTTATCCCTTTTTACAGTGATTTTTTTTTTTTTTAAAGAAGACAATGAAATTGAAATGCATTTATCCCATTGCAGGATATTCTTGGGAACTTGAGTGTCAGTCTGCTCTGGCACAGTTTGTAGGTCCATGTGGTATGTCCACCTGAGTGGCAGTTCAGGGCATACTGTGTGCACATCTTTTCCATATGAAGCCTGGGCCAGGCACAAAGACTTAGTAAGATGTAGAAAGGGTTGTGTTGCTACTTACGGTTGTTTTTTCCAGGCAGTGCAGCAGGTGGTGATGTTGGCTTTCAATTAAAGAGGTGCCTTTAGTCATATGCTGTTCATCTTCAGTGGATCCCTAAAGAGCCAGAAGAAGGGGAGGGAGGAACAAAAAACCCAAACCAGGTGTAAAACCATGAAAACAAATAACCACCAGCATCAGTTTTCACAGGGATAAAGCTAACCATTTCAGTGCTATCATCTCTCAGGTTTTTCTCATGTATCTCATCAGATTACCTCTTTTTTTTTTTCCTTAATGATTTGGCTCATAAACTCAGGTGAGGAAATGAGCTTTGATTCAAAACCACTGTGTTTTTAGCCATTTTGTAGCTGTGGAGGAAATACTGCTGATGCATGATGGAAAGGCTCTGGAACCAGAAGGTAAAGAAAAAAAGAACCTATGCTGCTTTATTTTTCCAAAGCCATTAAGACTTTTAAACTTGTCATGACCTTTGAATGCCAACAGATGTGCTTTGAACTGTAGTGTCTGTCAGGAGACAAAGCATATGCTGTCTTAGTTTTGCTGAGCTGCTGGCTCCTGACCTTCAGTGCTGCAGAGAGCTTGGGTCTGCTGGAACTTGCATGTGTTATTGCTGAAACCTCATGAGTCATGGCTGAATGCCAGATCAGAAAGTGTGAACCCAGGCTTCACGTTTTGGACTCTGCTTGTAATGCTGTTTCTAGGGACAGGACTCCTAGATCTGCGTCTCCACGAGTGTGGCCAACTATTTTCCACTCTTTGTACTCGCAGTGTGTTAAAATGGGGCTGAAATGTAGCAGAGTTCTCTAGGAGAAGGAGGGTCTGTCTCTATTAGTTTCTCTTGGTGGTGTGGCTTTCTGTCTGCAGAATAGCTTCCTATGATTTATGTCTCATTAACACAGTGCCCAGGAGCCCCTTGTACATCACTTAACACAAAATCAGAACAAGGCAAGCCTGCCCTAAAGACCTCATGATCCAGATATTTGACTTGCTGCACAGCAACACCTGTATGATGGGTGATCAGCTTTCCCCTGTTTCCCCTGTGTGCTCAAACTGCTCAAATGTGGCTGACAAATTTGTAAGCCAATTTAGAGAGCGGGGTGTGTTTAGAGTCAAGCAGGCAGCCTGCCCCTCTGGGAAGGGACTGGGTACATTTGAGAGTATTTATGTGAAAAAATTATGAAAAGGAGTGGTTCCTCGTAGGTAGGTATGGGAAGAACTGGGGTGGGGAAAACTGCTTTTGTTTTGGCATAGCTATTTAAGGAATCTGAATTCAAAAGGCTTATTGGGGGGGCACTCTTGCTGGTTTACTCTTAGCTTCTACATCAGGTATGTGTGCGTGTAGTGATTTGGGGAAGAGACTGCTTAGGCTGTGGTGTTGTTAGCGGTTAGGGTAAGCTTACTAATCTCTGTGTTTGTTAAGCTGAAGGGCTTGATCTGCTAGAAAAAGCTGAAATGCAAAGGATAAGAGGCTCGGAGCTTGAGTTCAGTATGCACACAATGTTTAGCTCATACAGAAAGCTTGGCACTGAGCATTCATCAGAATAACAATAGCCCAACTTAGTCAGCTTCGGTAAGGGGGGAGACATCCAGCGCTCTGTACATTTGATCTCCATGCTGTATCAGTGAATCAGATGCTTACATTCCTCAAAATACAGGAACTTACATTGTGATCTGATGATCAGATACACCTCAGAAATGGAAGGAAAAGAAGTAATATAGAGTTTCTGTGGTATTTAAGAGCCAGGATTATTTTTCTCACTTTCTCTATTCTGCAGAGGGAGATTTAAGATCTAGGTTGTTTAGGACATTCTCTCACTACTACTGTCTAAAATCCTTGATCTTAAAATTCATTGCAATTTCGTGACACATTAATCTACGCGTCTTTGATGAGTAGCATTTTCAAAGGCAATTAGGTGTTGTAAAATGCTTCCCTCTGCTTCCTAAGTAAGGTGTGCCTGGTGTCTTCTGTAATGCCTAAATATGAAAGTCAAAAATGGATGTGCATGGCTTGAATCTCAGCTTAGACACAAAACAACAGTATCTGACTGTTCAGAACAGAAAATGGATGGGATGGGAGATGCAGCAGAACCTCTTAGCAGAAGTGCCAAGATTTTGTTTGCTCTCAAGGGGGTCAAATTCAACTATGCTTAAGGCATTGCTTTTAAATATACCCGTGTGTCCTAATGATTCACTGCAAATATGTGTTCTGGATGGTTCTGTGATCCTTAAGTGAAGGAATAACTCTGTCTCTGACAGATGCCAAAACATCGCTGAATTGGTACATTTGGAAAGCTGACTTACTGTACTCAGAATTACTGGATTCCCATGGGAATGCTTCTTAGGCAGGTTATGGATTTTTTTGTTGCTGTTGTTTTGGAAAGTTGAGCATTCCCAGAAGTGTTTTTAGGAGTAGCCTAAAAAAAATCAGTTCCATTTTTCTTATTAACAATTCTCCTGGTTAACTAACACATCAAGCAGGTCCTGTTCCTACCCTGCTGAGGTTATCGACTCTGCTAAGTCTGTGCAGGAATATTTCCCAGGGAGGTCCCTGCAAGCCCTAAGGCTGCACTAAAAAACTCTGGAAAACGAGGGAAAAAAGGCAGATATTGCAAAAAGTATCTTTATATGAGGATTTGCTCGAGAGAAAGACAAAGCTTCCCTACCTCTGGCAGAAGACCAAAGCCAAATATCAGATTTTGGCAGCACAATTCAGTCTGTTCCTCTGTCTTCCACTATGAGGTCAATCTTGCCACTGATGGAGATGGGTCAAGGGATGGCAGTGACCAAGAATAAAGTGTAGCATCAGTGAGTATGATTCCTACCTTTTTCTTCAGCCAGATTGGTCTTTTCAGAAACAGAAAGCATACAACCACTAAGAACATCCTAGCATGCAAATTAAGCAAGAGATCTGCATACTACCTGTTGAACAGTGAGAGTGCCAACATTGCACAAGCACTTGGCATTTTGATCGTACTGTTGAGGACTGTACACCTATAGAGATTGCATTAGTGGTACCTACATTACTGCAGGCAAACAAAACCTGTGTCTTCATTAGAAAGTCTGGCTGTAATGACAAAGCTGGTGGGGGGGAGAAGAGGGGATGGCTTGCTGGTTGAGCTGGGATGCCAGTTTTGCAAGTGTTTGATGCCAGCTACCATTCAGTTTGTTCTTGGAAGGCGTTCACTGAGCTGTTGGTTGCTTCGAGGGAGACTGAAGCCCACTGTAGCATTGGTTCTGAAATCCAGAATGTTTCCACATTACCTCTTCTACTTAGTGAGTGATTCAGCACATGAAATTGGACATTGGTGAACTGAGATGAACTGGTTCAGTGTTACACTGTCCCTTGCCAGGAGAATGGCTATAACGCATATCTATGGCTAAGCAGATTCTGCTTGTGAAAAGGGACAAGACCTAACAACCCACTGTTTCTAGGATATACACTGCCTAGCATTTTAGCTAAAAGGGAATTTCAGCTAGCTGTACAAGGAGATTAACACTAAGAGGATATGTGGTCTGCTGCCATGGGAAGAAGCTCACCATCCCTTGAGCACTTCTGACATAAAGCCCACTAAAAAGCTAAATGAGAAGAAAAAGCTCTGAGTACTTGATGTCTAGATGGCAAATGCAAAATGCTACAAATCCATGTTTCTGAAGCAAGAGTCTGTGTTCTTGCTAGGAGCAGAACTTCTTCCTCCTGCTGTCCTTGGATCAATCCTTTTCTTCATGTGTTCTTTACTCTGATGCAAGGCTACAGGCTGAAGACACACTGTTCCCTCAAAAGACGGTGTCAGTGTGATCATTCTGGTGCTAATGAAAGGAAAGTCTGTCACATGTGCCAGAATCTTGAATTTTATTAGTTTGACTGCAGAGTCAGAGCCAGGATATGTTCTAGGACTTTTTTTTTCTTGGTTAAACCCTCAAGGTGTCAGACTGCAGGCCAATCTGCTGGACACTTGTAAAACAATTATACATTGATCACAGTACTGTGTGATTGCTAGTAATGAAAGTGATAATATCTAGTCGTGGCCGTATAATAATTACAGTTGGAATTACTGCTGGGTAACAAACCAGCCCTATGGCAACCTGGCCATGTGAAGTCCATTAAAGTTAGCATGAGTCCTGGGCAAGGTATCAAAATGGGATGTGTACCTGACCAACGAAGCAGTTTGATACTAATTTGACTGAGGGATATACACAGTATGTAGATAATATTTTGGTCCCTGATATAGCAACTACAGAAGTCACATTCCTTCGTATTTTTACAGCTTAAAGATTTGGCTGGCTAGACTATGCTGTCATTCACATTTTGTACTCTCTTAAGAATAGTTTGTGCTCCTGCCATAAAATGAAAGGACATAAAATCTTGCCTTGTGGAGTTAAAGTGATCATGTATGCCTCTACAACAAAGGACGCTCTGCAGTTCTGTAATGAATTAATGCCACCATCTCTGGGTGGAGAGGCATGTCTTGGTTCTTGTTTCGGGTGTGAGGGCAGTCCTCAAGTAGGCAAAGATCATTTCCTGGTGATAGTGCAGATGCCAGGCATGGCTTTGGCAGGTTACTTGTTTTAGTAGATTATGTTTCTGTGTCACAGGCAGATGGTAACTCTTCCTTCCCATTAGCCTTTGCTTTTGGTTATTTCATCTGGAAGTTCCTTAGGGTGGGGATATTTTCTCACAATGTATTAATAGAAATTTATACAGTATTCGGTGCTTTTCAAAGTAGAGTTCGTGGATCTTACTGGGCTGTGGGGGAGCTGTGTTAGCATTTAGAGCTGTAGGCCCACCAGAAAGCAAGTTGCACCTAGGAAAGCTTGGGAAGACCTGCTCTAAGTGCTACTATATGTATAAATTTTTAATGGGTAACAAAAATCCTCTAGAGCCCATTCAGAAATGTTTTTGTTATCCTTCCTGCGTGTGCAATAGCTTTGTAGCCAACAAAAGGACCCTTCTTACAGTTATTTTTGGGCAGGTGCCAGGAAATGAATCCATTCAGCCCAATATTTCCCCCAGCCTCATGCTTTGGAATTAAGCAGTGGTGTATCAGCTGCTCTCCTGTGAGTGATCTTGGCAGGGAATTTTGGTTGACAAGACATGTGAGGAGACTCATGTTGGGATGACAGGCTGGAAGATCAAGTGAAAACTGAGTGTCCATGCTAAGCTCCTCTGGCTTTTTTAAAACCTAGAAATTTAAAGCACAAAAGCAAGTTTTAAACTTGTAGTCATTTTTTTGCGTGTTCCTGAGTAATGAAATACTAGACTCAGCTGAGCTGGCATCCAGCTCCTGAGCCTTTCCTTTATGGGGAATAAGGCTCTGGACTACGTGTGACCAGTTTTCCTGGTCTAAATATATTCTTGATATAGAAGCTTTCCTTGAGCTGCTCAGGAGCAGCATATGGTTTGAGAACCACAGATTTTCTGAGTGTCACTGCCATTTGTTGAGCAGAAGACGTGTACTCAGGAAGATCAAACTTGTTTTGGAGGGGAGAACAGAAACTGATCCAGGCATCCTGCCTTCCAAATCCGTACTTCATGTAAAGTGCTATTGGAAAGTCTGTTTAAAAGCTGCTCCAGTTGTAAAGGACCGGAGTCCATATCTAGGTCTGCACTGAGCAGCAGCCTACGTGCAAAATTAGGTGGTACACGATTTGCGTCCGTGTGCTGTGCCCACTGAACTTGGGTAGGAATGGGCTCAGGTCCTAGTAAGCAGGCTGTAACATCATGAGCTGAAAAGGGTTTTCGGCTTTGATTTTACAGATGCAAACGTCCTGGCAAGGATGTATGTCAGGAAAAATAGTAGACGTTTGGAGGATTAGGCCCCAAGTAAGGATGCATGAACAAGCACAGGGCAGCTCTGGTGCCTCAATTGGGCATTCTTCATCTCGCTCTTTGCTTCCCACGTGCACAAAAGTCTGATTTATTTGAAATGGAATCCATGAAATGTGCTAATACCTGCTCTGGTGTTGATCAGGCTTAATGTAATAACCTCCTCTCGTTTTCATTGATTCTGCTGAGCAATCTGACACACTTAAATTTTTTCTTCTCGTGAATAGCTAATATTAGTCTCTAGATGCCTTTCTATTAAAAATAAACCCACCACCAAACGGCCTGAAACAGGAGCTAGGGAATATTTTTCCTGTCGTGTTGGGCAGATAGTCCACATTAGAGACTCCTAAAAATAAATAACTATATGTTGAAAGCGTGTGTATATTTATAGCCCAGGCAGATGCTGGGTGGTATAAATCAGTACAGCTTCAACAGTTTCACCACACCAAGTTTTGAGGGAACCGTGAACTCTGCCATTGCTGGAAGGCCAGATCCTTTCCTAGCTCAAGAAGGAGCCCAAGCAAGTTTTTTCCTCTGATCCAATCTCGCAGCTGGATTCCAGTGCAGCACATACAGTTCAGTATTCCTCCACGCTGCATATATGGTACATGAGCGTAATTACAGCGTAATGCCATTCAGCGTGTGAGGCTGCTACGCTGGGTGGTGAACAACTTAGGTGGCAATGGGGAGAGAAAGGGAGGGAGCCCAGAGAGAGGACTGGGAACAGGGAGCTTCTCAGACTCTGTGGAAGGAGGTGTTTTCTCTGCACTCACCGTCAGCTCCAGGGCTTCGTTCAGGAGGCCGTTGCGCTTGCTGTGAAGGTAGGCGTTGGAGCTGCCTGTTTTGGCCACTCGAATCCTAGCAAGCCGGGCTTTCTGTGAAAAAGAAAAATAAGCTGAATTTATACTTTGGCGCACCAAGTGATGAGTCCTGTGCTGTCTGTACCAGGATGAAGGAAATGCCAGGTTCTCGCTGTACCTGAAAAAGCATGGGGATGAAATGCAAGGGGTATGCAGGCAGGACAAGGCTGCTGCTGAGAACAGCTAGCACAGGTCTGTCTCCGTGGCCCAGATGAGTACATAGATCTGAAGAACATAATCTGCAACAGAGTGTTGATGGCCTTTCCAGAGATAGGAAATAGGTTCCTGCAGATCTGTTTATTCTTTCAAAAGTTATTTGTCATTTTTTGGGGGGTGAGATGCACAGCAACTAAAGACATTTGTCTTGGAGTTGTTCCTGGCTTAGGACTGTGGGATCTCGCAGTGTGTACACGTGCTCTGCACATGTGTTGCTCTGATGGTTCACCTTCTCTCTAATGTGCTTGGTTGTTTTAATCCTGTCTTTATCTTTCAGTTCTGTGCTCTGACATCTGTATTGTCACTTGCTGTTTTTGTACAGCAGCAAACACGGTGACACCTGGTCCTCAGTGATGGTGGAGGTGCTGCTGCAGTGCAGGTGGCTACTAACAGACAGTCGGAGGGAAGGGAGCTGGGAGAGACATTTGGTAACTTGCTCCACTTACTAGTCAAGTAGCATAGATTCTTGGTTTAATATTGGGAAATACTAATGAAAAGTCTACATTCCTCGTTCTGTAGTAAACAAAGGCACCTTATTTGTTCCTTTTGTCCTCTGCACTGGCAGTGTTAGTTCATTAGCTTTGGTATCTGATAGTATAAGACCATTTGTCCAAAAACGTGCATTTCTTTACTAGCTGACAGAAGGCATTCTGCATCAACACTCTTCTCGTTTTTATTTATTCCTGACCTTCTTGCCCTTGAGAGGGACAAATTAAATGATAAAACGCAGTCCAGAACAAAGCAAGCAAGAAAAACTAAGGCCCTCTTCCCTTTTGATCACACAGATTTTGTAGCTTTCCAGTCAGTCTTTTCAAATGTTGCCTGCTTCTCTGTCAAGTGCTGATTTGCCTTTTTCTTTTTTACTGTTAATTTATGACTCAAACACCATTAAAAGTAAATACATGAAATAGCTGTGGCTATTAAAAATAATTACATTGTGCTGTACTTTAAAATGCTGCATAATCTTTTAAATAACATGGAACTCATGATTTTCCTTTCTAATTAGAGGTGCTAATGGGTATACACTGTATGAACAGTAAAGCCAAGAGGCAAATATCTGCAGTGGGTCCAGAGAGTGTAATAATTCTAGGAGCTCTATTACTGTACATGCATGAGTGACTCTGGCCCTCAATATTTGAAAGATTTGTTTAACCTTAAGAGTTTCTGCTTAAACAGACAATTTCTCGGGGAAAAAACAGGTAAAGGATACTGGTTTACAGCCTTAATTAGGAGGCACATACTATGACCAGCCTGAAAAATAGGCATGCTTTTTGACACCCCAAAATGGGGACATCCAAAATTGAATTTCTTTTCTATATTTCACCTAGATTTCATTGTCCCATTTTAACATTAAGATTCCAAGTATATGAGAGTGAAATCTGTGATGAAACTTACTCTATACTGAGGATACAACAAGGATATGAAATTGGATCCTGAGTTTTTCTGAGGTCTTTGCAAACTGCTCTTGCTTTAGGACCTGAATAGAGAGTGGCCTGAGACTGGAATCTGGAGCAAAAAATGCAGAGACTACAGGAGGACCTTGCGTGAGCCCTGAGCAGAGCAGTTGGCAGTTCCTAAGTTGGACGGATCACTCAGTCCAGACTAGAACCTCTGTCTTAAGAAGAGGTTTCCGATTCAGATGCCCAGGTACTAGATGAAGAGGCATAAGAAGTCTTGTTTGTTTCCTCCCCACCTCCAACATATGATTCAGGGTCTAAGGAGCTGTGGTGCCTTCACAGGCACAATGTAAAGTACGCCTCTAACGGCCGTTATTGGTTTCCTACAGGAATGGGATGATGCAAAGTTGCCATATGCTCTTACATGATATGGGTGAGATGGAGACCACCCAAACAGCAGCTGCCAGTATTAGCTACTAGACTGCTTGGCCTTGTCAGCAGCTCTCCACGGAGGAGTGAGAGGCACGTCTGGGGACAATCCAGAGAACTCTCCAAAATGGGCAAAAATGAATTGTTGTATGCATGTCTTGTCTGGAACTGTCCCTGTTAATTACATTTCCATGAAACTTTCTTCCATTTTCAAGCGATACACCTTTGTGTTTCTGTTACTTACTTATTATCCACAATGATCTTCCGTAATCAGGACTGGATATTGGATCCAGTGATGGTCTTTACAGTGAGGCTCTGATGGCAACCACAGAAGACTTCCTTTCCTTTTCCCTTCTGTGCTTGACAGAACATCACTTCCTTTGCTGCAGGAAGTATGAGAGTCCCCCAAATTACCCACCTCACATATACCAGGAAAAGTTTCATCATCTTCAGTTGCTGTCATCGCCAGTTCAGTCAATTGTTAAAGTGGATTCAGTCTTAGGCTCTTGTAATGAACATTATTCCCTTTGCCTCCAGGCTAGCAGGAGATCAAATATTAATAGCTGTACTCCACATGGACTGGAGATGGTTCGTTTCTGAGGTCTGTTCTCTTTTCTTCTTTGAAACAGGGCCACTAGCTATCTTAATAATTAAACCCCATAGCTTTTGTAGTTTAGAACAGACGTTGTTATTTTAAAAAATGTCAGTGGGGCAAGGCAGAAATTAATCCTATTTTCCTTACACAAAAGACTGTCTAGGATAGTCACATCACCTAACTCTGTGCCCCCATCATGATTAAATTTGGTAGATATCTTGATTAAGTCAGCTAGAGAAGTTAATTAAAATTGGTGCCTAAAATTGGTTTGGCCCTCTGGATAATTTCCCAAGTTGGACTAGAAACAACTCTAAAGCTGTGGTTCATGCTTTTTATGTGAAAACTTGTTTATGTGTAAATGTGCATTATTTGGAAAGCACGTCTAGCAAGTTGTGCAGGCTTTCATGATATTTAGGTGCATGCCTAATGTTTATGCAGGATGCAGTTTTGACAGTGGTTTATGTGACTGAGCGAAGTGGACTGAGGATGTGAAGGGCACCTGGTGGCAAGCTTAAGATTCAGGTTACAGAGTGAAAGCAGGTAAAAGCTGGCTGTTTCAGAGGAGTTCTGTGTTGTCTGCTGCTATCCATCAGTCTGGATGTGGCAGGCCAGCAAAGGTATGCTTTGACAGATAGGTGAGGATTAAATTACAGAAGAAAAAGCCTTGCACTTAGGGCACCCCACACAAGCTTCGAAGGAGCAGTGTTTTGTAGGGAGCTATATACTATGTACTGTCACATATTTAACTGTCAGAAACCTAGGGGATTAGGCTGATGGGGTCTTCTAAATTCTTCCAGTTTGTAACACTTGCGGGTATGCTTTTGTCATCTCAGCCCTCTGTTTATGCAGCTCAGTACTTCTGGTCTGCAGGACAGAAGAAAGTCAAGTGCAGGACAGTGTTTTTCTGACCATCTGCTGCAAATGTGTTTGGAGGGGATAGCTGTCTTCTGCATCTTATCCCACAAGTGTGACAGACTAAAGGTCATTAGGGCCAGGCCTGAGATCACTGTTACTGAATATAACCCCTGCACAGAGAGTCTAAAAAAGGAAAAGAAAACGGCACACAGTGTCTGCATGTAGAGTGGTAAGAGGAGTTGCTAGGAAACCACAGGATCTCAAAATGCATATGACCTAATCTGGAAGATAATTTATGTGATGAAAATAATAATACTAATGACAGCCACTTGCAGGTTGGAATGATTAATTTGGTTATCTTAGTGCCCACATGTTTCTGAGAGCAGGATGGAAGGCAGGTGTCAACAACTTCGGGCTCCTTGCTGCTTTTTAAGAAACTGGAGACTCAGAATAAGCAGAAGGGCAATGAAGCCCTTGTACATGTAGAGTGCTGAGGTGTGGTGGCAAGGACGATGTAAGTGGCTGACAGCATCCTGGGTATCTACGCTTCCCAAAGGGACTAGCCAAGGAGAAAGAGAATCATCTTCATCTTTTGTCTTCATCTTTTAGCTGCTTTGGAGAAGGGAAAGAAGCAGGAGTTGCAGGCTAGGAAAAATGCTTACCAGATGGCAGGCCCAGGAAACAGCTAATTATTATTTATTAATGATTTTCATCCAGTTCTTATGGAGATAATGTTCACTCTTGATTTATGTGGTATCATAAACTATTAAGTTACAACCTATGTCATAATTTCCTATTTGCCAGACATCTGCAGCTTTCCAGATCTGTGCCTTTGAGCAAGGAGGTAGCCTGGAGTACATGTATGTCAGGTACTATGTTACGTGTCCTGTGTCCACTCCTGCTCCCTCTTTGGGCTGGGGCTGTTATTAGCATTATCTTTCCTATCTAACTTTATCTGCTAAAGCCACACTAAGAACGTTCCTGGCAGAAAATGCAGCTACACTGGATAATTAACAGTGCTTCACGTTTTTCCTCCTAAACAATTAGTAGCTTGAATATGAATAGTGCTACTGGTGACTGCTGCAGTGAGTCCAGTGGTGCGATGTATGTACAGCGCTGGTCTTTTAAGGCTGAAATGAAGCTATTCTCAAAAGTAATCAACAGAATACTTTGATCTGATTTTTTTATTTCCAACGTACAGTATCGGAGCCATTCAGTAAATGCTCGATTTTCTTTCATTTGTCTGCAACTGTTGCTAGTTTGGGTTTGCAGTTAAATTCTAGATGGAAAGAACATAGTCCATTTTAGGATATGGAAAAGATAACAAGCAGATTGTACATTTCAATAGGAGTTTCTGCAGACCTAATGACAGGGTTTAGAGTATGGAATAACATGAAGTATCTTCTTGTAGTTATGTTCTCACCTTCCTGAAATGACCTTTGACTCTAAATCTAGCATAAAATTTAGAAAAGAATTCAGCAAAGACTTCAACTTGTGCTTCTGAGTGGGAATTCAGTACACATATGTAACTTGGAAAGGGAATGGATTAAATCTTCATCTGGTGGAAAATGGCTTAGCTCCCCTGGCCTGTTGTGGTAGTTTTCCTTTGCCAAGTGGAAAACAGAAAATTCTTCTTTATTTAAAAAAAAAAAAGAGCAGGCAAGAAATTAAATGAATCTACTGCCTGTGGAGTGCTTTCCTCAATATAATCATGCGACACTCATCTGTCCTACTTATGGCTCTGGGAAGCTGATATACCATCTTTAACAAAGCTTGGAAACAGGCTGGACTGCCAAATTAGGACTCAGGGTTATTACATGTATTTGAACAGTGAATGAAATAATAGCTGTTTAAAAAGCAAATGGCCCATATAATAAGTACTAGTTGTTATTCTGCTAACCCTGGTTCCATCTGGCTATTGCAATAGGCAGGCAATGGAGTTGCAGCAAAGTTAGAAAAGTTAATTTCTGCAGACCATCCTTCTGTCATTTTAACCTTTTTTCCTAAGAAACAAAGTACACACATTTGGACTTTCCTTCCTCTAAATTCTTTACGTTGAACAGCTTTTGAACCAAGTTTAAATATTCTGTCACTTTTGCTTTGGAGGAGATGTTGTAGAGCTGCATATGAAAATTAGACTGTGTAGAACTCATTATACTCCTATATAATTTGATAGAACCACTTACAGTCAGACCTTGATCTTATTTTGGGCCTCTTCATTACTTTCCAGAGATGAAAGATTCCCCTCCCCTCCTCTGTGGCTCTCCTTTTAATTGTACCTTACCCTTGGCACCATTAAAGCAACAGAACGTCATTTCAAATGCACTATATCGTTTAATCTTTTCCAACACTGAAGAACATGATGTTCAATCTATTTATAGAACAATGCACGGAATATGGAGTTTAATGGATCTCAACTTCTCTACTAGTCATAGATATCCTGGCTGATGAAACAGAGAACTTTGAAAAGAGTCATAATATGCAAAACTTGAATTGGGAAATGCAAGACTGTCAGGAAGTCCCTGGAGCACTGAGGCCAGTCCTCTCCTACTGCAAACTTCCTTTTGTACATTTTCATCATGAACTTAACAAGCTCTGGCTTAAAATTAGTGAATCTCTTACTCCTACTGGGCATCTATTTTAGAACCTCATTCTTCTATTTAGAAAATGTCTTCTGATTTCCAGCCTGCATGTATTTATCGCCAATTTTACTCAGTTGCCATTGTATTGACATTTTCTTTCTGCATAGATTGTTCCCTTTCTGGTGTTTTCTGCTTATTCATTCTACTGCAAAGAAAAGAATAAGCTTCATTTTTTCCTGGAGTTTGATGATTTTCACTTTATTCCTTTGCTTGACATTTAAGAAGTGAGCTTTTTTGGAGGTCATTTCCTATTTTCATCCTCTGTAGATGCCCTGCTTATTTCTAATATTCTTTTTTCCCCAGTTATCCATCCACACGCTAAGGGTTGCATTTAGACCTTGATCTCTATAAGAACTGACCTTATGGACATTTTTTCCTTGATTTAAATGCGCTTTATACATAGCTATTCCATCTTGGTGGAAATTCAAAGCTTCCTCTTTGCTGAGGTTCCCATGCCACTAGTCCAGCTGACTGACAAAGCTAGCTGTCTTCACTTAAGTTTGGCTCTTAATATAGTAATTGAAGAACAAACGAGCAAAAAAACCAACCCTGCATATGCTTTTTTCTTCTTAACACTGTAATAGATTTTAGAGCTTGGGTCAAAATCACTCCAGGGATGCATGGTCAAAGAGTCCCAGCTCTTGGGACTATACCAGATGGAATATGGTATAGTTCATTAGAGTTAAAAGTAAAGTATTATGGGGTTTCAATTAGGGTGTTAGAATTTGTTTAGAAACATATTACTTAATAAGCATCTTCTCAGGAAAAGAGCCTCATGTTTTCCTGCATCATTTATTGAGAGGTAGCTGTCCTCCATTGTTATAAAGGTTCTTTGTTTTGGTGAAAGTAAAGCATGATGAGTGTCTGTCTGTCTCCAGATCTCACTTGTTTTAACATCTTTCACACAGCTTACATCCCTAATTTATCCCCTGAATAGTTTATAGTTATTGAGAATTTAACAGAACTTAGTCTAATGTCACATGCTAACTTACTAGACCTGATACATGAACAGTAATTAATGGTGTGGAGGCTTGTGATTAGCTACAAAAAATGGAGGCTATTGCTTCATATAGTGCTACTCACACCTTCCACAGGAAGACAGTGAAAACACAGGAGGAAAAAACAACCACAAACCTTTTTATGAAACTCGAGAGAACAAAGCACACCTGTAAAGCTCGTGCGCTTCATTCTCCCCAGTGGAATGAAGCCCAAGGGAATGCGGAGGCAGCAGGCCTATTTTCCTGCCTTGTTGCTGACTCATTAGCAATTAGGGCACTTGTCTCCAAACCGCAGGTACCCACCGGCAGCAAGTGGAGTGAAAGGTGTTAAGCTTCCCTTGCATGAGTGTGAGCAACGCTGTTACTCCAGCCAGGGTAGGGACAGGAGCTATGCTCCATGCCACTTCTCCATACTTCGAGCTTTCAGCATTAGTTGAGAGAAGTGTTGCGTGCTGGCAAATGAAAATTATTCAGAAGTCATCAGATGACAATAAAGTTGTTGTGCGGTGCAGTTAGCTTTCTTCCTGAAGCTGCTCTCAGTTGTTCCTCTTGTTCCTGAGGTCTCTGGGGACAAGTCTTTTGCATTTAGGCTTTTGGAAAAGAAAGATCTGTCACAAACCCATCCCATGGTCAGAGTTGGTACGTGAAGACTCATAGAAGAATGTGTGTCGCAGCTCACGTCTTTACAGTGACAGCCACAAAACATTGGCTACATGCCTTGATTTGGCAAATATCAAGGGAAAAACCTGCTTCTCGTGCTATGTTGGGCACTGAAGCGCTCCCTGGTTTGTCAGCAGAAAGCTCTGGAGTTGTCATGGTTACTCGTTTCTCTGGCCTTTGTTTTTGCATTCCAGCATTGTTGCACGTTCTTACTAGAATGGCTCCTAATTGGCCTGACTCAGTTGCTAACGAAGCTGATGTTTCATATGTGGACAGAAATGCGTGCCTGGGTACTGGAACTCGTGGACAATGTGTAGAATTGCTCTTTGTTATTGTATTTGTTTGGAGTTAATGCTGAGTTCGGTCTAAATGGCTGCGCTTACATGGAGAACAGGTGGCTCGAATTATCATCAGGCAGTGGTCTGCATAGTAAACAGAAGAGTTCTGCTCTGCTGTGACAAAGAGGAGAAAAGAGAAACTATTTCCTAAGGAGCAATTTGTCTGGTGAATCAAACTCCTTTTTCTTCCTGCAGAGTACTTGCAGGCAGACTGATTTCCCCATAAAGATGTTTTTTGAAAAATTTCAGTAAGCTGTATGCCTGCTCTTGATTCCCTTGCCTGCTCATGAACCATCTCTCCTAGCATTTACTGTTGCTCTGCTTGTTACCCGTGACCAGTCAGGAAAACGTGTTGTTATTTCTGCTGGTTTGTTTGGTGAGTCGGCAAGAATTGCTAGTGCAAAAGCTCATATATATAAATTTTAACTCCTGGGTATGAGTAGTATTACCATAATGTGGTTTCACTTTATTACCTTGTATGTGTATATGAACTAACTCTGCAAGAAGCCACTGAGTCGAGCCAGGAAAAGAAGTGGATTTATCCCAGTTCTGTGCTTTAGAAAACCTGAGTCACAGAGAGGGAAGTATGGTGATGCTGCTGCAACATCCGTGTTTGGCAAAGCAGTGAGACTGGCTGCAGTGGGGGGGCAAAAGAGGACGGCAGGCTCCTGTTCATGCCTGGAGAGGGCCTGCCTTCTGCTGGTATAGAGCCTGATCCAATGCTGAAGTTACCAGCAGTTACTGCCTCATTGGATTTTCATGACCTCTGAACAACAAAGACTTGTTCTGAGTCAGACTTTGCAGACCAGTGCTGCTGGGTGGAGTGGGAGGAGTGGAATAATGAGATTTGGGACTTTTCAAGTTGGGCTATGTAAGACATCTGGGAGTGTTTGCAGAGGCCCTTGAGTGACGTTCTAGTAGACTGCAGTTTTCCCATCTATCTGACATATGCGGTTAGGGGCCTGAGAGAGCTCTATTGCTATCTCAGCACCACATGTATTGGGGACAAATGTTGCTCTTCATCTGCTAATCACTGGCCTGGTACAAATTAGTAACAGCAATAAGCTTTTTCTACCATTTCTACCCACTTTAAGTGATGTTTTTTCCTGACCCAGTGGATATATCCACGTCCCTTAATCTAGACATAACCATACATTATAGTTGGCACAGGGGTGTTGTGTTCAGTACACAGACTGGGAACTGCATGGAAGCTAAACAGCAGCCAGCCTGCTTGATTCTGCATTACTTGGGCACGTGGTAAAATAATTAGTTAAGAGGTAACAGCAAAGAATGTGATCACTAGAACTCAGTTCCGAAGTAGGATAGAGCTTCCCGACACTTTTGGCTGAACGTTTTGCATGCAGGTCTCCTTGACAAGGCAATTTCAGATTACATTTATTTAGACATCTGGGATGAAGCAGGCAACATCAGCCATTACAAATCCTACCAACTGTGCTACGGAATGAGCCATCTGGACAGGGCCAGCCACACACAACCCGGACTTCCAACAGGTGGGGAAAGGGGGCACTCTCTTGCTGAGATGGCCAGGGAGCAACCCCAAGGATGGATTAGTTGGGTTGTTTTGCACTGCAGACTGTTACCTGGTTACGGCTGAAACGGGATGTGAAAGGGCCTCAAGGCTTGAAACAAATTTAGAGAGGGTTCTGGATATCTGTGGAAATCATTTCAGCTGGGCATTGGGCCACTGTTGACAGCAGGCTCGGTATTTAGATAAATGGGCTTGCTATGGAGGCTAAACCTATAAGCTCTGGCTCACTGATTTCAGTCCTTTCTTTCAGAGGATGGGTTAGAGACATCTAGTAGTCTTATGTAATTTGGGACCTAGGAATTTTGAACTAGCTGCACTGATGGAAAATGCCACTTGCTTTCCGGGGTGATATGAAAGAGAAGAGGAAGGATTCCTGGTTGGTTGGTTTGTTTCTTTTCCCTGAACTGTATTAGGGGATGTGGCAAACATGAAAAAGAAAAGGAAGATGTACCTACCCCAGAAAAACTGAACTCTTTTTTAAAAAAAGAAAAAAAAAATCTTTTCTCCCTGTCAGAAACTGTTAAATATCAACAACAACAACAAAAACATATTCTACACAGATTCATTGTTGTTGAAAAAAACATGTTTTTAAAATGTCAGCCAGCTCCAGTTTTAACCTTATTGTTTCTCTCTCTCCTTAAGTTCCCAACCCCATCCCCTGCTGGGAACTGAGTCATGTTCTGTCGTTGAGCTCTCCTTAGACAGCTCACAGCTCTGCTCGAGTCACTTTTTCTGGCCGTTCTGTTCTATGCTTTGAAGTTCACTAACCCACCTCCAAAATTTAGGGTGTCATCTGAAAAACAGAACATTTCAAAGCTGACTCCCCTGCTCTGTAGAAAATCAATTATTATAATAGTCTTGTTATTGACAGGTGTGTGGGCCGTTTTTCTCATGGGTAAGATGATGACATAAATCTAGTATTAAGCATTCTCTTCGTCACCATCTTCCCTCTTCAGCAGCTCTGCCGACTGCAGTCCTGTTTTCCATGCCTCTGGGAGTGACGGCTGGGTCTGGAACAGGCTGTTTCTAACATGCCTCTTATGGAACAATCAGAAAGATATTTGCGTCCTTACTCTTCCTTCCTTTTGGCTTAAGCCCCTTTTCAGCATCTCCATAGTTACCTCTTCATCTGTCTGCAGAGTCATAGCTGCCTGTGTGTGACCATCTCGCGAGCAGTTCTTGTGGTCTGGAATAACCTTCCTCCATCTATTTCCTCTCGTCGACTTCCATCTGAAAAGACATAGCTTCTGCCTTCCCCCTTTATTCCTTTTTCTGCTGTTATTGTCTCTGTGATTGAATGCTTTGATTCATCCACCAGGCAACGTGTCCACTTCTCTGCTTCTCCTAGTTTATACCATCTATTCTTGGATAGCCCATGTTGCAGTCTTCAGTCCTGTGTTGCAGTTTTATGCAAGAGCTGCTCTGCAAAATGATTTTGTACTGGGTAGTCCCTTCCTATCCTAAACTTGGGTGTTTGGTTCTTCCCTGGAAACTTATGAGATGAAATGAGAAGTCTTTTTCAAGGCTTTTACAGTACATTGACTGTTCTCATAGAGTCAAGGGCCAGCAGATAATGAAATGAATTGAATGGACTAAGAAACTATAGTCCTCAAAAGCATTTTGCTGCAGACCTGAAGCCAAGCATTGTAATTTGTCAGGTTTTATATTCATGGAAGAAGACATCTTCAGTTTCGCCCCTGTGAAATACACCACTAAAACCAGGCTAATCCCTCTGAGATTATCGGCCATTTCAGTTGTCTTGGATCATTTTGCAAATCTAACCATTAAAGGATAAATGCACTTAAACAGGGTTTTCCACAGCACTTGAGCACTTACATTTCTTCCTCCTCTGTTGTGCAAAGGTGAGGAGGCATACTTCACTGTGTAAGAGGCCCCTTTTGTGAACATGTGCTTTCCCCAAACTGAGAAGATGCAGAACAACTCAATTTGCTAAATTTTAGCCCTAAGGGGGCTGTTCTAGAGACCAGTTTGCTTTAGGCTATTGTTGCTATTTCCAAACATTTTAGCTACCACTGTACTTCCAAGAGCTTCCAAGGCTGTTCAAAACTGCTTTAAATGTGCTTTTGAGGGCTTCAGCATCTTCATCCACGCACATGTTCATGGATGCAAGGAGGTGTGGCTAACAACCACATAGGCTGAACCAGTAATGCTGTATTGCCCCTGTTGCAGTTTTTGTTGCTATTTTTCTTTTCCTGTCCTACTTTTTTTTTTTTTTTTTTTTTTTGTATTCCCCAAAAGCTGCTAGTGCATACTTGCTATTTGTTAGTTGTTAGCTCATCTAAGCCAGCTCTCATTCTGAGATCTCCTGGGCAGTCTATTGCCAGCACCTGTTTCCATGAGGGATGTGACGTTGCAGTCAGTGGGGTCAGTACTGCTGTAATTAGTTGGACTGTACAGGAGAAGCACAGGGAGATATTCCCCCTATGAAAGGGAGGACTGCAGAATTAATCAGCTCCTTTCAAAACTTCTTAAAGCACAAAGCTCCTTCATTCTTTTCCATTAACATGATATCCACTAGTGCTACTGGCAGCAAGAGGGGCCACCCGTGTCTACTCTGTGCTGGATCCGTCCCATTAATGTGCACTGACCTTGCTGACACGCGGCAAAGTACGTTGGCTGTCTCACCTCCTAGCAGAAGCTTCTGCTTCAGCTCTCTCCATCGGTTCTATCCCACTGGAGGGATCTCTAGTTGTTTTTTTCTGAAGCATCATTCCAGTAACAAAAAGACCGACAGAACAAACTTTGCTGCACTTAATACAATCTGAGTTGTGCAATAACCTGAGTTGGTTATTTTAAAGTAGTACAAAGACAAGTGTCAATGGACCTGGGAGATGAAGGACAAACAAAGGCTCCCATAACACTTTGAAAAACACCTATCTAGAAGTATTTCCATTAAGAGGTCTAGTGTTTCCTTTTTTTTTTTTTTGCTATTGTTTGTGCAAAGACAGGGCCTTTGATTTTAATATTGGTTCTTTGATTAACGCCATAGGAATAAATTCACCTGTCAGCAGCTGGAGTTTGCTCAAGGAAGATCATTCTTACAGGATTGCTCTAAAGCCATATCTATTCTTTTCACTACCACATTGTATTATCCAGTAATCTTTCAGCCATGCATTTCTCTACTGCCCTGCTCAGGTGGGAATAACATTGCTTGGGGTTGTATTCATACAGTCTCTAACTTCTAGACAATAAACTGTTTTTCTTTTTTTTTTTTTTTTTGCTGCTATTAAAGGAGCAGCATGTTCAGCAGCTGCTCCTGGCTTCCTCTGTTTCCACTTTCTAGGGTAGGAAAGTGGCAGGAGTTGTACTCAAGCCAGCACCAGATACTTGTCTCCTTCTTCACGTTGCATCCATACTGCAAGCTGAGCACAGCAAGAGAGACTCCAGCAATACCTGAATTACAAAGTCATTCAATTGTCAAGCCTTTTTAAGTGTCAAATTCTCCTTTAAAACCAGAGGCTGTGACATTCAGTAAAGAACAGCATCGTTTCAATGTCAGGAAGGTCTATTCTTAGCACATCAGTCAAAAAGAAAAAAGTCTTGGGGGGGAGGGGGGGAAACAACAAAAAACAATTTTACCAAAATGAACCTTGTCAGAAATGATCAATTCATTTTCCTTTCAGAATGACCTGGTCCTTGCTGCAAGCCAGAGGACAAAATTTGATGATACAGCACAATAAATTAAGATTACCAGATCTCCTTGAAATTAATTCTTTTGCAGTGCAGGTTTGGCAAAGAATAATTTATCTTTGAGATGATTAAATCACTGGCGATGGTTGCTTTTTTTTCTTGTTTTGCTTCGTGTCTGCTCTCCCCCCCCCCCCCCCTTTTTTTTTTTTTAAAGGAACATTTCTCTTCAGTTAGTTGAAGAGTAGGTGCTGGTGAGTAACAACCACCCCCCAGTATTTTATTCATCCTATTTAAATGCCTCTTCCTCCTGGACCAGTGCCTCCTTAACAGTGAAACAAAGTTAAGACTGAGCACATCGTAGCACAGCGGGACATCAGGGCTGTGCAGAGTTTTCCCGTTTTCTGAAGGAGTGCAGCCTCTCGGAAACCCATGCCATGCTGCAGAGCCCAGCTTTACTCACACCCCTGATCTTCCAGTCTCTGAGTGTCATGTCCAGCCAAACTGATGCTCTTACAGTGCTTTTGCCTTTATTATTTCTCATTGGACAACTTCAGTCTGAGTTATTAAAAAAAAAAATCTGTAGCCTACTCTTCAAACTTACTTGTATAAGTTACAATTCTTGACATAAATTGAACTTCTTCTAAAGTATTTATAATACGCTAAAATTATTTACTCCTCAAATAAAAGAGAAAAATATTTAGCACACTAGAAACTTAGGAAAGATGTCTGTGTTATTTCTTCAAAGCTGTGTCTCCTAAACTCTTCTTATAAAGAGATACTGTTGGTGGACATGGACATATTCAAGAACTGAGAAAGTGCAAACAGCTTTATCCAACCTTCTCCAACCATGTAAATGGCTTTGCATCTTTAATTAGATGGGGACAGAGTTCGAACTATTACTAAAATTTTCTTATACGTGAAGAAAAAATTCAATTCACTGGAGGGTGATGCTGGAACAAGTATGTTACACGCAGGAGTTAAGAATCTGCTTTGGAATATCTTGACCATCTCCATAGAGCCTGTCATTAACGTGCTTCTGTCTCTTTTGCTCTCTTTAGTATTCATGCAGTGATGATCATGTGAAAATTACTCACACTTTTGGCTTGAGAACTTTCTTAGCCCAGAAATTCATCCAATATCAAGGGAATTAGAAATTCAAATGGAGGGAAATCATACCCTATGTGTCAATACAGCAGACCTTATAAAAGCTGTCATCAGTCATATCAGCATTAAAGGCAGTGGTACGTTTCCTTGCCACCAAGTGGATCACAGTCCAACAAATAAAGGAAAAAGTGAATCGGAACAAAGAATTTATGCTGCCTGGCCAGGACAACCTCATCCAAAAGCACTGATCTGTAGTCAGTTCTGGAGTGTCTTTGTGTTGTCACCCATGGCTAGGCACAAATCTTGTTCGGTTATTTGTCTTGCCTATTTATTTTCCACTTAGGCTGTACTATAGAGCAGGTTCTGTCTCTCAGTATGTTTGTGTAACATTTCAGTAGAACAAGTGCTTTGTCTTGGTCTTTGATTATACAAGTGAGCTGTTGCACACTGGCGCCTTAAAAAACTTCTGTGTGTGTGTTTCTTCCTAAAAACACTTCTTTTAGGTCATACTTGATTTTAAGTGATTTGAATGAGAACAATTGGGGTCTTTTTGCTGTTATTTTTTTGGTTTTTTTTGTTTTTTTTAGAATGTATATATATGTTTGAAAACACAAAACGTTGCTAACTGGCCATGAGCAATTTGTGCTTATAGTTGCTTAGAAGTTGTTGCAATGACCTGTAAGTTCACTGTACTAAGAAATTAGTTGTTAACTGGCTAAAGTTTTGTTGCTGGTTATGTTGTTCTCCAAGGTTCTAGGTTTATGGTTTTAAGAGTGGACGGAATGGAAAGTACATCTGTCTTCTAGTGAGCCAAGGTTGAATTAGCTATTAGCACTGAAGTGGTAAAACGACTGTTATAATGCTTATAATACCGTCCTGTTCATTACCTGTCGGACTGCATTTCTGCAACCAACATTCTGATGAAGGGTGCTGTCTGCATTCACACTGTTCAATGGAAGAGATTTTGTGTTTAATTTTAAAAGTGGATGTAAGTGTTTACTGAAAGGTAGAAGACTGACAGCTGGAAGCAGCTTTCCAAATTCACAGGGTATACCTCTGCGCATGAGAGAAAGTAGACAGTATGATGGAACATCTGGTGGCCCTTTAACAAAAAGGGTTTGAGGCAAACATATGGAAGCTTTCCAGACATGCCCCACAAGGTGTCTGTGATCTGGAGTTTGGATTTCTTAATCTTCTAAATCAGTTTCTTCCTATCTGCAAAAATCCAGATTCCTGCCCCTATCCTTTCTTCCTACATAGCAGTGATCTTTAAATATCTTTAGCATACCTCATATAATTAGAAGCTCCGTACAAAATCTCTGACTTTGAGTTTGGTGCTGGAATGTTCAGCTTAGTCATTGCTTATTCATTGCTTATTTTGCCTTATGCATTAGTAAAGCTTGTTATTATTATTCTGTTGCTCTTCACTTGGTATTACAGGAGAAATTCTACCCATAACAGCTCTTCCTGCAGTGTCTGCCGCTTGGACCCACCAGCATACACTATTAATCCATACTGGCTTTATTTCAGTCTGTTCTGTAGAAAATGAGAAGGACTATGGGTGCTATTGAGGCACTAGAAGACAGTTCCTGACTATTTCTCTTCCCGCTAAGGAGTAATACAAACAGCATCCAAAACTACTGGTTTTATTTTATTTTTAGACTTGCACAAGAGGAAATTATTTAGCATTTCCTAACAGCGAAGTACAGCTACACCCTTGCAATGTGAGATGCATAGAGGAGACAATGTAAATGTTTTGTCTGGGCAAGAAGATCATTAATTTACAGAGTCTGTTTACTCCTACTTGAGTACCTAAGTCCTTACTGCACATTGACACCTAGTGTGTTCCTGTTGCAAGTTCAATACAGGCACCTTGTGCCTGGGTGCCACCTCACGTAGGCAAACCATTTTGCAAATCATTCAAATTCATTAAATGAATGTAATGAACTGTACTGTTTTCCTGCTGTCCAGCTGCTGACTGAAGTGTGTGTGTGTGTGTGTGTGTGTGTGTGTTACCAAATGGACTTCAATTAAAATGTTTGGATTTTTTTATCTGTTATATTGTATGACTAATCAGACAAATAACTCTCCCTCAAAAACACCTCCCAAAGTTACTGCAGTTTGATGTTTCACATGTATGTATGATGCCAAACCTAATGGAGATAAGTGTAAATCCCAGCAATGATTTATGGAGACTGCAGTTCATTCCTGCAGGATTCTCTCTTACTCAGTTTGTGTGTTGTGACTACCAGATTTTGTGGTTTTGTAGGTCTTGTATCTCAGCTCTGCTGTCAGCTCCCTGAGATACAAGCAGTAGGCATAGCCCAGATGCTTGCCTGCAGCAGAAATGCCACATCTTTCTACTACTACTCTCCATCACATCCCTTGAGTCTTGATTTTCTGACAGACAGCATTCCACTAGGAGGAAAAACAACAACAACAAACCTTTAGTTTATAGTTGTAAAAACCTGATTCTGGTTTTGGTGTAATTTAGTAGGCTGAAATGGAAATACAATAACCTGTTATACTTTCTCAGTGAATCAGTAGGTTTATACTGGTAAAAACTGTTTAGAATTTGGAATCTTCAGTGATCCCCTAGCCATTTCCAGGGTTTTTTGCATATTCCCAGTGTTTGGTCTATGTTAGTCTGCAGCATTGAGGGGGTATGTGTAGATGATAAATACATGTTTCTGGGTGTGTGTTTTCAAAAATCCAGTGCAGAGAGATGACAGGAACCTGGCAGGCAGAAAGCCAAACAGCTCCCCTTAATGATTTAAGGGTGTATGTGTGTCTATATGTTTTTGTGTGTAACAGAGGTGAGCGATAAAAGCCCCATTGCTTCTGATGTTTAACACGTGCCAGTACCCAGCGTGTGCAATGAACGAGCTTGTGTCTGTTGGGTGGGGTAGTTACAAGTGTGTGTAAAGGTGCGTCTGCGCCGGCGCAGCTGGGCGGGTTGGTGCACGTGGGCTGCCCTCTGCGAAGGGGCTCGGGACCCCTGTGTCGCGAGCCCTCTGGTGAGAAGCAGGGGCTGAGATTCCTTGGCAGCTGCTGAGCTTCCCGAGTCAGCAGCCGTGCGGGATGGCCCCGGGCTTACCTTCTGTGCTCTCCGCTTGTCGGCCCGCTGGTTCTGGTGGTAAATTCGGCTGAAGTTGGAGACAATGACCGGAACCGGCAGAGCAATGACCAGCACCCCACTCAGGGAGCAAATGGAGCCAAATATCTTCCCAGCAATTGTCTTGGGCACCATGTCACCATAACTAGAGGGGAAAAAACAAAAAAGGGGAAGCCCCTCCTTCAGACAAGTGCAATGGCACCAAAAGCCTTTTCAGGTTCTCTGAGTGAGCAGCAACATGAGTGTCCAGGTCAGACGACAAAGCTTAGAAATCTGCCATACAAGCAACAAGTCACGTGGTGCTGTCATCCCAGGGATGGCGATTACACCACACTTTGGCAATGAGTTTGAGCTAAACCAGAGAAGGGCGCTCTGGTTGCAGAATGGATGTGCCAGTCCAGGCAGCTGCTGAGCAAATTAAATTCACATCCTCGCTCGTTTAGCACCTACCTCTCCATGTAGATGAGCTTTAACAAAGCTGTACGTCAGCTTGTGACCAGATTCATGTATTTTCATTCCCTTGTATTGAGGTGCAAATGGGGACTGATTTACACTTCTGTTTCAAAACACAGCAGTTTCCTTGCCGTCCATGCATTCAGAAATTTGGGGTTCATTCAAAGTCTGAATTCAGTAATGGATGAATTCTCAGGCATGAGTCCAGCTGAAAAACGTTCAGACAAACTTCTGCACTGAGTCTGACCCAGCAAACTTTTCATTAACTGTTGTGACTTGTATGTTAAATAATACCAGCAGAATCGGGGATGAAATAATCCATTTTACTCAGATGGAAGCTCATTCTGGCTTAGGTTCTTTAGATTGCGCATGACAAATCGCTACTCTGTTGAGTGCTTATTTGCTGTTTGTGTTTTTTACTTTGCAAATTGCAAAAGCTTTCTGCAGCAGTTTTTATACTTAAGCTTTAACACTGCCCTTCTGTAAAGAAAACTGATGTGCTTTGTCTTAGGCCACTCGCTAGTGCAGTAGGAAGGAGTGTAGCTGTTATTCCTTCATGGAACATATGGTGCTGAAACTGCTCTGGGACTCAGGCATGTGATTGACTGCACCGGCTCACTGAATGCTGTGTTATAGCAAAGGTAATTGGGATTTTGAATTCTGATTTACAGTTTGGCCTGACACAATCCCATATTACATCCCAGGTGATGGGACCTCTTAATTCTAACTGACTGTACCGTCACTGACGGTTCCCCCATCTTGCAGCACAACTTCTGATATCCAGTCGGGCACCAGATGTTGGCAAAGCAAACGTTGCTGCCCTGTGTTCAGCAGATGCAGTGGAAACCACCGTAGGAGGCTCATTCTCCCCTGCAGCTTGCCCTCTAGAAGTAACTTCAATGCTTTCTCCTGCAAATGGTTGATAGGCAAATGAAAATCCATCCAGAAAGCTGGAGGTGGATTGCAGTGTGTTCTGATCGTGTAACAAAAAGCTCATTTGTAGCTAATGCCCTTCGAGTATGGTAGGAGCACGATTAGCACAGTCACTGGCTGAATTTAGACATTGTTTTGGTGAGCCATTTATTACATACTTGTGTGCAAATGTATATTAGTATCGATATTCATTGAAGGGATTTTCAGCTGGAGGAAAGGGAAAAGTAAGTGGCCAAATAACAACAGTTGTGTGGTGGTTTTTTTTGTTTTATTTTGTTTTTTAAAAGTTTTACACTGAAATGGCTGTGTGCAAGCCACTGGAGTACAGGAGTACCTTCGTGGCTCAGGAGGTCAGGCTGTACTCTGCAAAATCCCACTACAAGCAGGTTTGTCTGATCTGGCCACACCTGAGAGTAGAAGGGAGGACCTAGGCACTGCAGCCTGCTGAAATTTTGTAGGAGACAGGAACATGATGCTAAAAATAAAGTCTGGGCCTGAGGAAGATGTCCCTTGTTTCAGGGTGCTTGAAATCTGGAAAGCTTCTGGTTGCTGTCAGATGGTGTTCGGGACTTCCATGCTTTTCTGTGGGATATTCTGGTGTTTGATGGAGCAAATACTGAAAAGTAAAGTGATTTATAGCTGAGGCTTTATTTTTCAGACATCACTAGCTAAAGCTTAATGATTCCAAGCAGAATCCTTCTTCTGTATTCACCTGCACTCAGTGCACTAAAACCCTCGGAATACCGCAAATCAATAATGTGCTATTTATGTCTTTTAACTTTCTAGCTGCTGCTGCTTTATGCAAAGATAGTTTAAAAGTTCTTGCTAAGTGACAAGGTCTTCTGCCTCATTTAGCACTGTTCTAAAAAAAAAAAACAAAAAAACTCACTTTTTTCCTACTGCCCCTTAACACAATAGGGCTGAAAATTAATCATGCCTCAAACATGATCTCAGTGACCTGGAGTACTGAGAGAAAGCCCTTCTTGTGGATTTGTAGAAAGTATAGTAGTTAAGTGTCTGGCTCACAGTCTGTCTTGTTTAGCTCTGTTCTTACATGCAGACTGAGAGTTACCTTGTTACGTGGGACTTCAGAGAAGATGAATTAAAACACCACCAGGAAAGATCTTGGAGCGTGGAGAAGGATTTTTCTGGGGAGGTGTGGAACTTTATTTGTAAAACCATTGTGAGAGATACTGTGATGAGAAATTTTGCACTGGCTGGAGCAGGCTGCACAGGAATGAGGCCTGGAATTTCTCCTCTTAACACTGACTCCTCTGGATCTACTGCAGAATTGTCTGCGGAGAGAATGCTGTTGGATTGGGCACCCGGGCTGCGTGGCACATCGCGCACTTGCAGCCGTGTTCTCCGGCTTTACTGGGCTACTGACCTGCAACGTAAGCGTCAGTGATACTTAGAAATGTCCTAGCTTTGTGATCAGAGTAAAATCCAGCTATGCTTCAGTGGAGCTTAGGCCCTTTTTAGGTGATCTATTCTTAAAAAGAAAAATTCACTCAGACTCTGGTTCTGGGTTACCTCCAGGTGAGTCCCTTTCAGTACCACGGGGATGCCCAGTTTAGTACAGGGGACTGCTGTGCAGAGCACATACGTTACTCTGACAACTGTAGGATAAATTTTTCTTTGTATCCCTATCTCCTGGATATCTTAATATAAGTATATGGGAAGATGATCAAGGAGAAATACAAAACTATGGCAATGTTCAGACCTGAACCGCGTTTTAACTGTGGAAGGAGCAGCAGTGCCTGGGATGGCTCCAGGCAAAGCAGCCTGGGGAGGCTGGTGCAGCGACTCTGCACTTTGTCTCATTCTTAATGAATCTCTTCATGTTTAGCAAAAGTTAGGTGTATGCATAGAATGAATGCTAGTAAGGTAATTACACCAGTGAAAGAAAAACACGGTACATTGCACTCTAACTGGAGGAGGACATTTTGTCCTTGTGCTGTGCGAATTTTGATGCCAGAAGAACAGACTGCCTGTGAACAGTCATGAGATAAATGTCCACATGAACCCACTGCCACGGCGCCTGGCTGGTGGTAGAGGAACAAATGACAAAACGAACTTGGTGACTTTACAGGGGAGCCTGCTCTGTGGTTTTTGCTTAACCCATTGACCTTTTAAAGAACTTTAGTCACCTGAGCTCTCTGCTCCCTTTGAATGAGTTGCCACTTTAATCCAGATAGTGTCTGCTCAAGCCAAAATTTCCAGTTCAGCTTCAAGGAAGGTGTGTGAGTGTGTCAGTGCCTACAGCGTAATCTAGATCCGCTTGCCCTGAATGAGAGGCCTGCCTTTAACTTTGACTGTGGTGGGGTTTGGACTGAACCTATAAAGTTGCAATTGTTCTACTCCTATACTGACATATGTGGCTACTGCAGTGTTAATTGCTGAAGTGACAATTTATTTTTGAATGGTACCACAAGTACTAATGGCCACATGGCACATTTATAATAGATACAGTGCCACATAATCTCGAATATTGGATTTCAGTTAGTACCAATTGAGCATTTTAAAACCAAATCTTTTTTTTTTTTTAATGGAATGAGAGAATCCAACTTTCCCATTAATTTGTTTAGTACAAGGCAACTTGTCACCTAAAAAATTTCTTCTACACAAAGTGCATTTTAAGTAATTCATCAATAAGCTCATTAGAGCAGTAAGAAGATAGAAGAGTTAGGTAATGATTAACATTCAGAGGGTCTAATGGGATGTTTGAGCCTGTAATGCAAACAACAGAGGCTGCAAATTCAGTAGATTTTCATGTGGCCTTTAGTAAATCACTTCAGCTTTCTGGACCTCAGCTCCCCATTTATGAAATGGCAGCTGGTTACTTACTCTTTGCCTGCTTGGTTAGGTGAGGGGCTAAGTTCTTCAGAGCCCAAACTGCCCCATGTTCTGAATGTACCCAACACCCAGCAGTGCCCCGAAGTGCTACTACATTACAAATATTAATAATGCAAGACAGTTGTGTGGAAATGTGGAGTAAACAGCCCACACGTGGCGTCCGGCATGTCCAGGGATAAATGCTGAGAATTGGCTAGGTTAGATGTGGAACATGCCTGGAGATAAACATATTTTCTATTTATTGTGCCAGGAATCCAGTTAGATGGCAACAGATTTGGCCAGTTTTCCGTTGCTGAATTTGTTGTTCTGCTTATTGCCTGCGTCTCATGAGCTGCACCTGCTGCCGGACGAAAGCAGCGCGCGCGCTGGGGCGTGTGGAGGTGTGTGGCCTTTAGGAGGAGCTGCCCTTGCTGCCGTGGTACCCTCGGTGCTCTGTACACTGAGAGTGATTCTGCAGTCTCTACATGTTTATCCCATGTTTAAAATGACATAGCTGTGGTTTCTCCTCTTTTCTTTTGCTGGTGTCCCTTCAAAGCCACATTTCCTTCCAAGGAAGCACTGTGAACGCTGAGGCTCTTTACCCACTGTACACATCATGTAAAGTGCGAGTAAAGCCTTAAACAGGCAAACCAGAAACAAAGCATTAGGAAACTACTTTTAAGTGGTCACTCTATAGACTGGAAAAGACTGTGAATGTAGTGTTTTAATATTTTATTTATTTGTATTGGGACTTCTTTAGATATAAAAGGGTTCATATGTCACTCGCCCTAATTAGCAGCTATTAGCCTTGACAGCATAATGTGGTGTTGTTTTTCTCTCTGTCAGTGCAGAAAATAGAGGTCAGTGCTTCTGAGTTCTGGTTTTAGCAGTAGAGGTGTCTGGACTCTGCTTAGCTCCTCCAGCTGGAGACAGCAATAAATAAGGTGCTGAACAGCTCATCAAATGACTCACTCTAAAAATAGCCTCTCAGCAGCATCTCTGATGATCCTGTCTCTGTGTGCAACATTCACAGCCCTACAAATAGGGAATTGTAGTCAAAAAGCTGGAAGATCCTATAGTACAGGGACATTACAAGGTGCTATAGCAGTAACAACTCTGTGGGGACAGTGAAAGAGCTTTGCAGAAGATCCCCTTTTCTAGCAGCCTTTTTATATGCCCTCTTTTCAGGCAGTGTGAGTATAAGGCATGCACCTGGCGAGGGGCTTGATGTTCATAAAATATTGCCATTGTGCAGTTATTGTTTCCTCTGGTTTCTCTGGATGCAGTGGAGGTAAGAGTGCAATTGACAACTGATAACCTGTATCCCAACACCTTCTCTCTTATTAGTAAAAGACCCGTCTTCGGGCAGAGGGGTGCCACAGAGGGCAAGCACAGCGTCAGGTCCAGCACCTTCCTCATCCCAGAGCTGGCTCAGGGGAAAGCAGCACCACCCCACCGAGCACACTCGGGGAGCGCTGGGACCCGCTCCCTTGTGCCCAGATGGTGTGGGTAAGGTCACAGAGCCAGCTCGAGAACATGGGGACACCTGGCTCATGGTGCAAATGGTCTCAAATGATCAAAAGAGAACCGTGCTTTTTCTAGTTGCTGTGTTCAAACAGTCAAGGAACGTTTCCTGCCTAGTGGTGCAAAACCTTGTGCTTTTCACACACAGCCTATGAAAGCTGGAATATCTCATGAAGAGTGGAAACAATGCTGCTTCAAATGATTTAGTATTTCTGCCTTATACTGGTCTTAACAGCTCTTCGAGAGCTTCTTTCTCTCTAACCTTTTACCAGCTGAGTAGAGTCAAAGGAAGGTTTCCCTCCAGCCCTTAAGCTTCTGTCCTTATTGTTCTAAAAGCAGAATAATAACTCTAGGTATCGTACAGTGGAATATGATTTTGAAAGCCTTTTCCATGACAGAATAAAGTATGGAATTAGCATGTATCTTCCCAGGTGCGAGAGATCCTTTTCTATACTGTAAGTAAATCACTATGCACTGTTTTTATTTGCAGAAAGGGGAAGAAATGTCTAAAATTCAGCTAGAATGTTTCAGTTGCATTGCAAGGCTGTGTATGTTGTATTTGACAGCTCAGAGGAGCTTATGTCCCTCCATTTAATAGGTACAATGTAATCATGCTAATACTTCTCTGAACCTCCAGTGAAATAGTGATCATGTCATTTCCAATGATACAATGAAAACAAAGGCAAATATTACTCATTCCTTTCTTGTTTTTGCACATGACAAATGAACAGGGATTCAAAAGCTACAGTACAGGGGCTGGTGATAGTTAGATCTTTTATTTAGGGTTTACCTCACTCTTCCTCTGCCCCATTAGCTGTTGCATATGTCTTGCTGGACTTAGCCCCTCAAAAAACATATCTCTTGGAGCACAGTGAGCAGCTCATGTGTGCCATTTTCCTCCCCAGTTGGGTGTTATCTTGTCACATATTCATACCTCTGGGTATGCAAAAATGCTGTTGCCTTTTTCAGCAGAGGCAATACAAACTTCCACGTATGATTTATTAAATTCATGTATTCTGGAAAGGGGGGTCTGGAGCTGCAGAGGCAGTGATACCGTGTAAGGGATTGAATGCAGACATGCGACACAGAACCAGTGACGGAGTGCTCCTGAAGTCTCGAAGCGTACTTTGTCTTGGACTTTTTTCATGGCCTCTGGAAAGACAGGTCCACTTCCTGTCTGATTTTTCCACGTCCGTAAGGGAGATCAAGATATTCTCAGAGCTGACCCAGACAAGTGTTGTGAGGATTAATTAGTTAATGCTTGCATGATATTTTGAAAATATAGGAGAAGTTTTTTGAAAGTGTTTTGCGGACACAGGCTAATGAGTGTCAATAGGGACAGTTTGGTACATTATGTCAGCTTTTCGAATATACTAAACCTAGAAAGAACACGATGCACCGATGAATGCCTGAGGAACCTGACACGTGCGGAGGCTTGTGCCTCCTGAAAGAACGTGCTGTAAACAGATCCAGAATGGCTTTGAGGCAAGCGAATCTATAAACAGGCTGTCAAATGACAGACTTGAACAGCAAATCAGCTGTGTCTGGGGAAGTACAGAGCCTATTTCATGCTAGGATTCTTTTACATTAACTATACTTATTTTCTGCCTTGTTTTGAGCTGGGCAGCTCCCCAGCTGGGTATTCAACTTCTGCAATATTTGGCTTGTTTTTATACTACTATTTTCTTTTTCCCCAGCATATTTTATTTGTTAATGTTTACATGGATGCTCTCATCCTCCCTAGATGTTCTGCTGAAATTACATGCAACAGCCAAGCTGTGAGGGGATGAGTTCTGTAGATGTATATCAGTGCTAGCAATAAAAGCTTATCTTCAGTACTCAGATTCATTTTGATTTTTTTTAAAAGTTGTGGTCAGCAGTTACTTAGTAGGGGTTTCTGAGGTAATGTTAATTTTTTTGTTTTGTTTTGGTCTATAAGTTCATATTTTTTAATGAGCTTTGTGTAATAAAAGCACTGAGAGTTATATCTGAAATCCTGAAGGAAGGTCTGATGCTGTTAGGTCCTTTTCTCATCCTAACAGAAGTGAATGTGCAATGAAATGGGAAGACGGAGTGTTTAAAACTGAGAGAGATTTCTTTACAGTGCAGCAAGTTATTTTGTAGAAACTCACTGTTTCAAGATAACTGTGGTGAACTTGCAAGAGAGCCAAGAAAGGACTGGTCAGCTTTGTTTGCATTAACAGTGAGACCATGTACTTCCACCACCCAGGATGAAAAATGATTGCTCTGAGGAGACCCAAGTGCTGCTGCTTCTCTACCAGTGAGAATTAGAAAGAAAGGCAGGTTATTCCCTAATGACTGGGGTGGGGGGGATCTGCTCCTGGCAGTCTCTGCCAACCCTCATCAAAGCCACATGAAGGGAGCAGGTGGACTTGGGGTCAGTTGTAGCCTGCTTATTCCTGTACTTGGATGAGAAAGATGACCTAACTGTGAAGGTCTCTGATAGCAACTGGTAGCATAAAAGTTCCTTAGAACAGCGGCATTTGCTGCCTAGAGAAGCAGGAATGTTTGTGTAGATTCAGGAATAAACTGAGTAAGTTATTTAATACACTGAATGTTGAGAATACTTAATATATGCACATGCTGGTTGCATTTATTCTTCCTGGTTTGGATCAACTTCTCAGCCTGTAGGTTGTTAAAACAGATGGTCTGAATTTGGGTAATATTCAGACCTTGAGTTGAAGCTAAAAATGGAATTTCATTGGCGAGGAAAGTAGGTCAGAAAGCTAAAGCCCCTAGTCCTAAAATGATGAAAGGCTTCTAATCAAGTGTTCTCTATTACCATTCATTAAAAGGAGCAGGGGAAGAAATACTATTAGAGACCTTTGAAAAAGGGATTACAATGAGAGCACAAGCACCCTCCTTCCCGCAAGGAGACCTGTGCGTCCGCAGCTGCGCCCCGGGGCGAGACGGGGCGACCACCGCACGTGGCTTCCCGAGTCCTGCAGGCTGCACTGCAGCCCCAGCCCCGCAGCCGTGGGAACCCTTTTCTGCACGGGAGCACGAACACGTTCATCTTCTGCGTCAGCTACAGCAGTGCTGAGAGGAGAGCTGCTTTGCGCGTCCTCTGTTAATACCTTTCACACTAATAATCTCTTCCACACTGGTTCTGTCATCCACCTGACTCAGGTTCTGTAATTTCATCGCCTCTGCAAATTGTGACTTGCACCATATCTGAGACTTTCAGTCAGTGATTTCTTTGCTCTTCATCGCTTTCAAATGCGCGCCAACTGTTAGAAATCTTTCTTTGTTGTAGCCAGTGGGGATTATTCAAAGCAAGTGGGGAACCTGTTCCAGTTAACACAGGGGTCCCAGTTCGGCACGTTGCTCCAGACCTTGCTTAATATTGAGCACATACTTAATTCCTGTTCACCGAAAAGATGATCACATACTTGTTCAAATATTTTTGAAATGCTATTAAGATGAATTTGTTCTTTGTGTTTTGCAAACCCAGTCTTATACAGTCATTATTCCTCTCCCTTTCCCCCCAGACTACTGCTGGGAATTACATTTCTCTGAATGGAGAGTTGCTTGCATTTCAGCTCTGCCAGCAAATGCGTTTTTAGAGATAGTGTCAGAGACCTGCCATTTCCTCTCCCTTAACGGTAGATGTGGAGCATCTGCCTTGATCTTTGGCTGTCACTGTCACAGTAACAGGTAACAAAAGTAGAGAGTGAAGTTTGGCACATCCCATAGATTTGTATAACTCAGAAATCATGCAGGGTAATTGTCTACTGCTTAACAGAAATAGCAGTTTACAATGTCATTAAATCTCATTAAAGAAAAATAGATGTTTTCTTTTTTATAATATCTCAGGTTTCTACATGACCACCTAATAAAGCACTAACTAGGTTTTCCACAAAAAGTAAAACTTAAACTATTGATTTAACAATTATTTGGAGAAAAAGAGGAATTGATGTCAATGTAGAATCAATATAAAAAAAGGTGAATTTCACTTTGCAGAAAATACCTCCAGTCCTAACCTCCACACCTGTCTGTAACTTATATTCATTCAGCTCTTCAGGGGAAGCTTTATTCCTTTTAGTTCTTGCGAAGGTGATGTATCTAGCAAAAAGTGAACTCAGTTTTCTTTTTCCTCATGCATTACCAAGCAGCTAAGCTGTTATCTAAGTTTTTGATCCTCAAATCTCAGCTTCAGTAGTGACAGATGCAGCAGAAAAAGCTCTGATTTTTTTTTCAATTTTTTGTTTAGCCTGCTGAACTTACAGCCTTTTTTATTAGACAGATCTTTCTCCCATTGCCAGAGTTAATTTGGATTTGAAATTTATTGAGAAGACAACAGGAAACACCAAAGATTTTATTTGCGCTGTTACATCTCTGAGAAGAAGATGTTTGTAAGAAGGAAACATTTCAGTGGAGTCCAGGACCAGAGGTGGTGGTGGCAGTTTCATGCTGTTCTGAAGTTCTCATCACTTACGAGTTTCAAGTGAAGAGCAAATGCTACGTTTTGATGCATCTCAAACCGTCCAACAACTCTGATCGCACATTGGAAATCTGTGTGTGTTTCAGGGCAAACTGCAGAATAGTGAAGAGTCTGACAAGAAAAGAATCAGGATCCATTTCCTACACTTATGTTTGGAAAATTGCAAGGTCCTCAGTTCTCTGAACCAGGAAAGTTGTGGATTTTGTTTGGTTTTAATCTTTTCTTCCCTGTTCTAAGCTGCAGATTCATAGACTCACGGTGGCAGGCAGTGGCTGCAGGGGCCTGTGTGGGTCTCTAGAGCAGCCTCTTGCTCGAAGCAGGACTGGTGCCAGCACTGGGTTTGTGAAGGAAAGGAAAGGCGTAGAAGGGGAAGGGATGGAAGCAGTCCAGGCTGCTCAGAATGCATCCCAGAAGGTCCTGGAACGCCCGGGTGAAGCTGAAGTGGCTTCACGTACTCTGGGATCCAACTTAGCAGCTGCTGCTTGAGTAACCAGCAAGGGACAGGCCTGTGTCCCCAGTGCCCTCCCAGCTCCCCCTGGCTGGTGGCTTCCGGAGCCTCCGGTGGGAACCTCTGTGCTGGTGGTGCTGAGTTGTTTTGCTTCCATGGTTAGTCCAGAAGTCCCTGGGCCAACAGAAGAACACGTATATGTTCACAGCAAGTCGCTATTTAGCCGTTCAGCTCACTGTTATTAGTCGAGGAAAAGCTCTGGTTTATTCTAACAGTGGGACTTTTTGTTGTACGTGAAGAAAGAAGTATCCATTTGATTCTTTCTTTGTTTCCTGACAAGAAGTCCACCCCTTGCTGAGTATCTCCAGGTTGTGTTTTATTTTTTGTTTTATTTTTTATTTTATTTTTTTCTCCTGAAGGTGAAAGTATGATGTTATTTTCAGATTCCTGTTTCCTTGGTAATTCAAGCTTTTCACCCTGAAAGTGATAGCAAGTTCTTCTTTGGTCAATATTTAATTTAATTTAAATTCTAATGTGGGCACTCAGACTTAAATCCAGTAATGAGAATCACCACCGCAGGTTCCCTTTGGCCCTTAAACCATAAGCATACGAGGATGTGATGAGGCACCTTGCTTTGATCTTTTTATTTATTTATTAATTTTATTTCAATTCACCTCAGCTGTGCTGCTGCTCCTGTGTGTGCAGGCAAGGGGAGGTCTGCAGTGCCAGCTCTGGTGCTCAGAGGTGCCTTGCCAAACAGCTTGTGCTTTTAGCATGCTCAAAGAAGTTACTGTATGCACATTCACGAATTAGTTTATGATTTAGCATTGTTATCATTTTACTAGTTTGTCAATCACTTATAATTTGTCCATAAACAAATGAAGGTGTATTTTATCCAATACAGAGAACACACTAACTGAATTAAGGCCAATTAAATAAAGTGGAATGACAGCTTTGCAGCCACCCACTACTGAATAAGCCCTACATCTTGAGTTTTCTTATTGTGTCCCAAAGCAATATTTTTAACCTGTGTGTTTTCTACAGCCATTAAACATAAATGATACTCAGCAAATATGAGGAGACTGAATATCTTCTTGTATGAGAAGTCCCGAGAGTAATTGTTTAGCTGACCATCATCTGACACCTGGCACATGAGCAACTTAGTGCTTCTCAACAACGCATACTTTTAAAGAAGTGTTTGTTTTCATGGAAAATAAAATGTCCCAGATTAAGGCATTATTTATTTCTGGCTGTATACACTAAAGGCCTTTTAAATTACTTCATTCATTATTAATTCAAGAAGAATCCTCATATTATTCAGAGTGGAAACCTTATACAATTACCTGATAGTAAAATGAATTCTTTTTTAGCACCTTAAAGCTCCCTGTAAAAGAAATCTCTTTGGAAAACATGCAGGCTGGAGAGGGCGATCAGTGCATTGAGCAATTAGACTTTTCACCTAATAGCAGGGCTGAAGGCTCCCTGCTCTGTCTTAAATTCTTAACTGTGGTGTCAACTTATAAGAATTTTGCTTTCATTTTATCCTCATCTGTTTCTTTTCTGTCTTTTTAAGCAGCTTGAGCATCCATGCTGAGCCATGTCACATTCAAAATGATGCACATACTGTGCATTTTAATGAGCTGCTAACACTGATTATACAAAAAGCAATCTCAGAAATATTTACTGAGTCAAAAGGAAAAGAAAAAAAAAAAGCCTGTGGGGAATTAATTAGCTTTTTAAGAATTAGCTTTTTGAAAGCCTCAGATTCTGGAAAAGTTGAACTTGGAACTGGAAGCAGTTTCAAAGGAGTTAAAGAAGTGAGCAGAAGAAAAAGGAGCGCGTTGTAGTGAAGTGTTGCATAACACAGGCATCTATGTACTGGTCAGAAGATGCACTGGCAGCTGTATATATAGTTGATTCATACTCTGAAACCTTTCTGAGAGAAGAATGCCATGGGATGTCTGGTTCATCTGCAAAGTTTCTGTAGCCTTTCTGCACAGATGAGCAAAGAGGAACAAAATCGTTGGACCCTTGGCCAGTTCCCTCCTCCATGTTCATGACAACAGATTTAGAAATAGCTCTAGATATTTGGTTAAGTCACAGAACTGCAGAGTGGCTGCGGCTGGAAGGATCCTCTGGAGACCATCTAGTCTAACCCCTGCTCAGAGCAGGGTTGCCTACAGCAGGTTGCTCTGGGCTGCAGCAATTGCATTTTTACTGCCTCCAAGGATGGAGGCTCCACGACCTCTGTGGGCAAGCTGTTTCAGTGCTCAGTCGCCCTTGCAGTAAAAAAAATGGCGAATGCTCTTGATCTGGAGCAGTTCCCTTTGTGCAGTGTTTTTCGTGCTATGGTATTTGAAGTTCTGCCTGTGTGTGGAGGTAGCTGCTCTTTAATACTGGGTAAAATAACAGATGTGTAACTAACCTATTTCTCACAGTTTCTACAGAATGGCTTTTTGACTTTTTTTGAAAGAGTAGAGCTGTTTTAATTTTGATCATCTCCTTAGAAGTTTGATTCCTTTAATTATATTTAAGCACCTAAGATTTAAATAATAGCTTGAAATATTTTATATTTAAGAATAGCTATAATTCTGTAAATTTGCATAGAATTACCTTTCTTGATCAAAAGTTCTATTTCAACAGTCTAGCAATTATGATCAAATAGAGAAGTGCGTAAAGTATGTCGGGTTTATTGGAAAGAGAAACATGCCACAAGTGAAAGTTATACTTCATGTCTAAAAAGCTGAGCTGTACACTTCTCTATATATCCTATTATCTCTATCTATAAAATATGGACCCTAGTAAACACAATTCAACAAATATATATTTTTTTTAAATAATGGTCTTGGAAACTCAGTTCATTCAAGCCAATGGATAGTTTCATACAAATTCCCATTGGTTTTAGACAAATCTCACTAATGTTTCCCTTTCCTGCAGATGTAAAATGCTATGCATGAGCTGGTTATCTAAATATATACTTCTGTCCATTCCAAATGAAAGTGATCTAATAATACAGCATTTGTCATCAAATAGTGACACATGAAAGGAATTAAAAATGTATTTGGATCAGGCATGCATTGTAAATGCAAGACAGTTCACTGATAGGAAGAATTACATGAGCATCAAAGTGACCATGCTGCAGAGAGTACTTGTAAGCTCAGCAGAAATGATTTCAATGCAGGCTGCTCAAGTGCTGAACGCATAAGGGACAGATCCTTGTAATAATGGGTTGAAAGGACATCGGGAAATTCAAGTGTGAAGCTGGTCCTTGAAGGATGACTTAGTGTGTACAGGATATTACTGAGATCAGAAAGATTTGAAAGGAAGTTTTTTTATTACCCTTCAGTAAAATCACAAATAATAGTACAGATGTTGTAAAACAGTGTCACGGGGTGGGAAGGCAGCCCAGATTTCTGGACCTTTTAGAGCACCCGAGCTCAGATGCTGAAAACTGGGAGGGAAGATGGGAAGAGTGTGTTTGTAGTGCAGACTGTCTCCAGCTTTACTTCTAGGCAAAGGAGAATCAGGGGAACTGGGTCTTGTAGAAGCGTATTTCAGTGTTTTTGCATGTAGCAAACGTGGTGCTTGAGGATGTCCTCTCGGTCTTGTATTGCCTAACTTCTGGTGGATACGTTCTCATCCATAGACTCACCTGACTTGTAAGCAAAATTAGAATTGACATAGGGTTAGATTTACAAAGTTAATTGGGCACATAAGAGGGATCACTGAAGCACTGGTGCAGGCCTAATGCTGTTTACATCTTTACACACCTAAATAATCTTGTAAATCTGACCATAGATACTATATATGGCTCTGAAATGCACTCTTATTTTAGATCATGTCACGCAACCTAGCCAGTAGGAACAGGTTTACTCTGCAGCAGAGGCACAGTCTGAACATTATATACCATGAAAAACTAGGAGATCGGATCCAGAACCTGCACCTAACTCTGATAACCAAAGCTCGTGTGTTTCCTCTGCATTGCAGAACTGTCTTTTGGTGTGGGTGTGCTTTGTTCTACTTTGGTTTAGATACTTAATCATTTCTTCTCCACCCACCCACCCTTTTTAATGGTCTTGTTTAAATAAATATTAATGCCTAGTCCTTGAGCAGGTGCAAACCTGTACTCCAGAAAGACTGTGTTATGGTTGCAGAACCATTATGCTATCCCTATCAATCATATTCTCATTTGCTCCTGGGTTGTAAAGAACACCTGTGGCTAGTTAGCTATAGACTTTATTACAAACTAGATGACTTCAGTGTTCCTTGCTCATAACTGTGTTCCTTCTGCTTTCTTTTTTATGAATAAATTTTGATTCTTTGGAAGCCTTGACATATTTTCTCCTCGTTTTGTGACTTGGTGTAGCAGAAAGTAAAAATAAGTAGTAAAACCCTAAGAAATATGGATGCCCCTCTGTGAACCTACTTAGTGTAGGACAGCAGAAGGTTGTCACAAAAGACAGTGAAAACAGATTTTTCTTATGCCAGCCACTCTTTTATCTTCTCCAAATTAGTGCTTTATTAAAAGAAAATTGGTGAGCTTTAAACATCACGCTGCAATACAAAATTTGTTCTATTGCTGCATGACAGACAAATCAGAGAATCTTTATTTCCTTTCTTTTCCTTTCTTTTTTTTTTTTTTTTTCAAATGGAAGACCAATGCTGTGAACCTGCTCTGAATGATCCGTTGCCTTTTTTCTGTTTCCTTTGAGAACAGCCACCATGGAGGCACAGCAGTGTCTTTTAGGCTGCCTGAGAGTATTTACTCTGGGCGAGCTGCAAGTCTGGTGGGTAGGGACAGGCTTATGGATTCATATCGTACACACCGGGGCTTACTCTTCTAGCACTGCGTGCCATATATATGTGCATACGTCCACTGTAGGTTCCAAAGAAGCTTATGGATCAATCTAAACTTGCAGCAGAAACCAGTTCCCCTCTTTTGGTCACCCTCGTGGCTGTTGATGAGATGCTTGGCAGAACAAAGCTAAGCTGGCAGGCACGTGCCAACATGGACTTTGCTTGGTTGTTCTCTATGTGATTACAGGAACGCACGCACCCAGGTACCCCCATGCTGTTTCCCAGTGCAGAAATGTGATGTGAGGAAAGACAGCATCCCTTCCAATGATGGCTGGTAGCCATGAGTGTCGGTCTAACTGGTGACCTGGAAGTCTCAAGCCGTCTCTCTGACACCTCTCCTCTTCACCGTCCCTCATGGGCTGGCCATCTCTGCTTGGAGTACAAGGAGTTCAGGCTGTAGGATCCATCTTTATCTGTATTTTAGAATATCTTATACATTTGTTCCTCTAAGCATGTGTTAATATTAATAACACATAGATAATTTTTCTGAGTAAGAAATCAAATTCACCTACATGCTGCCAGATCTACGCCTCCAGGGAAGTGTTCTTAGTCTAGAGCTGGTTGAATAATTCTGTTCTATTTCAGACTCCTCTTTCTTCAAAGACAGACTAAAGGAGCATCCTCACAAATATCAGTTTCTCTTGAAATGTTTTGGATTTGTTAGAAAAAAAATAATCCAAACTATAAACTTTTAGCTGAAAGCAACAAAAGCCAATTGAAAGCGTAGGCTTATCTGTGGATGCTTCAATTTCCCTTGTCTGTATTTGATTAAAAATGCTGCAGATTTAATGTAATTTTTCTTCTAAACAGAAAAACAAGAAGAAAAATAGCCCTGCATGCAGCTCCCTGTTATTTTCTTCACCAGTGGAGTATTTTATCATTCTGAGCAAAAATTAACTAGAGTTGTCCAAGTTTGCCAGTGATTGATAGTGTCGCCTTAAATGTTACTAGTCAAAACTTTTCTCCTTTTTCTCTCCTCCGGAGTTTGGGCAGGCGGTTTGCCAAAGTATAAAATTCCCTGTTGTGCAATTTGAAAAGTCAGTTGCACCAGCTATGTTGTCGCTCTGAACATCACATCAGGCTAGAAAACGGACGAGTTTCCCAGCCCAGGCAGCACATGTAACTAAGCAAAGCAAGCTGCCTGATGGTAGCCCAAACGGCCAAGTGTGTGTGCGCGCGTTACATAGTTTGAATTGTCTTATCTGTTTTAGCTTTGATCTTCAGAATTGTGTTCTAACGTATTTGCTTCAAGATTATATAGTGTGCACAAAATTTTTCTTCTCTAGGAATTCTTGGAAAGTTGATTTTGAACTTTTGGCCTTATAAACATTTTTCTCCCAGATGAGAAAGCAGAAGGTTTGCAATGAAAATTAACTTGCTAATAAAAGTAATTAGCACACAAAGGGACAATCACCAAAATCAAACCCTGCTTTGCTTCCCTAAGAGTGTTTAAGAATTGCGTGAATAGAAGCAGATTATAAGAGTAAATCATTTGTGGTCTGCGTCTTGGGACCAAGCTGAAGCATGGTTTTTGTCTCTGTAGATACCCTGGGTCTTTTGCTTTTATTTTATGCATTTGGCCAGCCACATCTTTATGCACATTCATAAGTATTTTAGGAAAAACAAAAGACTGGGTTGTCTGGTCTGTTTTCTGGCATCAATACTACACAGTGAAATTACTATTTTCTAGTTTCCACCAGTAAATCTTTTGTCTAGTCCTAAATCTAAGACTTAATGTAAATCCTCTGTCTAGCCCTACTTGCCCCATCACTACTTGCAGAGTTGGTAAATTCACAGCTTCCCTGTCAGCAGATATTATTTTCTAATTTCCTTTCTGTCTTAGAAGATTTTTCTCCATTATTTGCACAATCTGAGATTCAAACGATCATCTGTTACTTCATTCCCATGTCTGCTGTGAAGAATCCTCTTTCCTTTCCTTTCTAGATTAGTAGAGGTAGTTACAGGCACATTGTATTTTCCCCTCAGTTTCTGTTTTCTCTAAGGTATTATAGGAAGGTGCCTAGAGAAAAGCCTGCATTTTTGAATTTGCTACCTGTCATATCTTTTTCTTCTTGTTGCTACATATGCACCCCGAAAAGTTGAGCTTCTCCCTGTAGATATGACACTTTGAATATTGAATCTGAGTTGATGCCTTCATAAAAACACTTGGCTATGAATTCATTCTCTTTTGCAATTACTGATTCACCATCCTTCCTCCAGGTACCAAGCACTGCAGATAACATTATTTGAATTTATCTATGGGAGTGATACGCAGCAGGCTCATTTCCCAAGGTGATTTTGGAATAAACAAACAAACAAAACCAAGCCAAAACAAAACATAAAAGCCCTAAAACAAACAACCAAGAGCCCAGATCTGTAGGATGCATTTTTATTCTTGTCTTTCCCATAGAAAAAGGAGAGATGTCAGAATTCAAATGTCTCGCAGTATGTTCTGCAAAAGCAGTGCAGCATGCCATTTGGATCTGTCAACATTTTATATTGTGACTGGCAATGAAGCTGCTGTACTTTTTCCCTACAGATTAGTACGACAGCTGTAAGAGCCGTACAAAGTGACATAAGTTACAAACGGTTCTTACAGAGCGGCCAAGGAATCAGGTAGGGAAAACTACATGCCATAGGTTTGTTTCTTTGTTGTTTGTTTGTTTGGTAGATATTGCATAAATGGGAAACCAACCAGATTTTTAACTCATCCTGATTTAGGAAAATCTCTGGCTGACCTTTAAGCTGACTGAATACAGTACATGGATTTTCTTTGACTTCTGCACATTTTAAGCTATGTTTTGCTCCTTTTGTATTCACCAGGCAGATAAGCCCTGCAAATCTAAAACAGCAACAGTGAGCTTTCAGCTCTCTTCTGTCCAGTGCTGGGTCAAAAGTATCTTCTAAAAATATCTCACATTTGAACATTTCTTAGGGGTACAGACCTCTGCTTTCTTTTGAGGAAGACAGGCAAGGGGAATGGAAGACATCATTCCTCAAACTGCCGAGATACTTAGGTTCAGAATGCAAATACTGAATAGCTTTAACAGGAGGTGCGTTTTATTTTTTAGTATTTCTTTAAATCCAACAAAGCAAACTGAAAAGCAATGCAGCTAAAGCTGTGCAATTATAGTAGGGCTGTACAAGTGTGGCTGAGTGGAGATGTGGATATAGTAAGCCTAATAAATAGTAAATCTGGGTATAAATCAGAGTGAAACTGTTTAAGTTTTGCATCTTTCACTACAGACTGCTGCAGACCCTATCTCCACAGTGAAAATAAACCGTAATTCCTTGAATCTGCAGTGCTTTTGTTTTCATCCTGCAGGGACTTCAAGCACGGCGTTCTCCCTGGGCTCTGGGTTTGGCTGCCGGCCGCTGCCGCACCCAGATGCCCAGCCAGGGCCTCCGCCTGAGTGCCCCTGCTTGCGGATGTGCTGGCACGGTGGTGGTGGTGGTGGTTTTTAAAATGGAATAATTTCACTTCTGAAATGAACAGATATATTTTGATTTCAGTGGAGTCAGATTTTTCCCAGTAAAATGAGCCTGATTCCCATCATTACACTTAAAAACTGTGCCTCGGGTAATAACACTGTGGCTGAAAACAGTGGTAAAACTTCCTTAACCATAAGTGCGAGTGTGATAGGTTTCAGATTACCTCAGGAAACTGATGTTAAAACTCTGAATAACTTCACAAAGCTCACATACATCCTTGTAGGGATGCTGCTGCTCGGTTCAGCCTTCTTTGGATTTACGTGTGTGAGCCAGTAAGGTTTTCTGATATGTATTTTATTTATGTAGCATAATTGTTGTCTTTGAACAGGAAAACATCCTGGTCCTTGTCATTTCTCTGTCCTGTCTAAATCTCATCTCTAATATCAGAACAGACAAAGTTCCTTGCATTCCTAATGAAACAGGCTGCTTAAGCACTAAGCCCTGGTAATCCAGTTTACGTTTTCATAACAGTAAATATAATATGAAGATATGCACAGCTTGTGCTTGATGTAAGCAGTGAGATCATTACAGTGTTCCTAAATCCTTTTATTTTAAGATTTATTGATAAATTTTATGTGTTTGTCCTTTATTTGTCATTTGTAGCATGGGCTTTTCCCCAAAGCCAGCTTCTCATATCTTCTAACCCTCCAGTTTAAGTTTCTTTTTGCCTGAAGATTTATTGGTACAGGAGACATAGAGATATCATCTATAGTATGTTAAAGCTCTAGGCAGATGCTCTAAAGGATGTGACTTCTGGCACTTCATGTGACCTTGGACAGCCTAAGTAAGCTCTTTCCTCCTCAGTTCCCCTGCCTAAAACTGGGGAGATATTATTTCCTTCCCTCTAATCCTTAGTGTTTTCTCTTGTTCTTTATATAAGGGACTTTGCTCTTTGCACTGACATGGTATCCGGTATGTAATTTCATAATCATTATTTACACTTTAATTAAACATTCATATTATTCAGTAGATGACATTAATAATATCAAAATGCCATTTTATACAATATTTAAGATCAGAATTTCCTATTGGAAATCAATGAGAACATCTTCCTAAAAATCAATGACCTGAATGTCCCTTGTTATGTAAGAAGTATCTATATTTATCGGTGCTGATAAAAGATGCTGCGCTGATCTGTCTGTTTATGGCTTATACAGAATTCTGTAATACTCTTCTCAGAGACAACCAGTTAGCTCTCAGGAGTGGATGACTTTGTCTGTATCAATGTTGCTCGGATTTAAAACAAGTTTGGAGATGAAAGGCTCTACTTCCCATTAAGAGACCCCTCCCGTGGATTACTTTGTCATTAGACTTCAGCCTTTACACAAAACATTCCATTAACTAGAAGGGATTGTTCCTTGTCAAGTCCTACATGGCTCAAGGTGACTGAGCAATTCCCTGCTGGAGTGGATCTGTTCAGAATATAACTTTATCTGTTAGCCAGAGCTGGGTCAGGGAGAGAACCTCGATTCTATTCCTAGTCCTGCAATGACTTACCCTGCTGGAAATTATTTAACACCTCTGCACCTCGGTTTATCCCAGACAAATTTAGAGACAGAGCTAGTATGTCAGTTGATCAATGCCACTGAATACAAAGGTCTATGTGCATATCTCCTTGTTCTGTAATAAAACTGCATACATTGCATATGATACATAACATTTGTACTTTCAAATTGCAGAGGGATTAGGGCTTTGTTTGAGTTTAAAATTTTGTGTTTATCTTGAAGTTTTTATACATACATATATATATATATATCCTGTACCTAATTTAGCCTGGGCTGTAATCAGTAAAAAATTACAGGGTAACCTCATCACCTGTAAGCATTCTAGTGGGAAAATTTGCAGCACCAGCAGGAATTCAGATTAAAGATGTTAAAAAAATATCCTTTCATCTATGCTTTCTTCCTCATTAAATGTGGAGTTTGCTCATAAGTATTTGCCTAATAAAAAAGGAGAAATAGGTAAAAGTTAATACTATACAATTAAGTTCCCTTGAATTTTCCCAGAAGGTTCACCTTAGCTTAATTTAATATCCCCTCAGTTCTCCCAAGCCATCTGTTTGGCTGAAATGCAAAACAAATGGGTACAGTTAGATGTGTTTATCATGCAAGCCTTAGGAGGTGACAAAAGCTTGTAGGAAAGAGGTTTGCTCACTAACACAGTAGGGCAGTTGTTTCTTCAGGAAGTCCTTCACCATGCAACAAAAGGCTGTTACTATCTATCCTGGAAGGCACTTCGAATAATCCAGCGAAGCAGGTAAAGTGTTAAATGGTGAGCACATCAACAGTCTCATTGACCTGGGGAGCTGGGCTCAGCAGCTGTGGAAATCAGAGGAGAGGCTGACCTGAGTACCCAGCTGGATTGGGACCCTGGGGTCTATAGGTGAAGCACATGCAAACTATTTCCTCCTGAGTTAGTTAGAGACAACCGCTGATTTGAATGGGAGAGTAAAGCAAAGCAGGAGCACTATGATGAAGGAGGAAAGTCTCCTGGTTCCTGTGGCGATAACCTTCTAGCTAACTTTATTAGCACAGTTCTGCCTCCTGGGAAGTAGATGCAAGCCTTCGGTGCATGCTGCTGCTGTTATTGTCTAGTGTGTGCTCCACACCATGCTGGATTTGAGACCCCTGAGCACCTCGGAGGCAGTGTCAGTCCTCTGCAAGCCTGCAGGTAGGCGGATGTTTTGTGACGGCAGGTGTGGGCATGACGGAGGCATTCTGGTCCTGCGCTTCCACGGGACCTGGGAGCATCTGCACTCAGGGTAATAGTTTTGGACCTATCCCTTAATGTACAGTATAACTCACAGATGGGCAAAATGTGTCAGCCAGTGGAAAGCATGGCCTGAACAGCCAATGTCAAGGCCAAAATAGGATACTGGGACTCTGGTTCCCAATTCCACCTCTGCCCCTGCAAGAAGGTATGCTTCCCAGATCCTGAGGGCTCCTGGGCTGGGACAGTGGGAGTTATCTGGCACCATCAGAGGCTAGCACCATGCTCATTACCTTACAGTTAAATTTACTCTTCCAGAATAAGTGAAGGATGGCGAGACCAAGCCTTTCAGGGGGTGTACAGGCGTGCTGGGCAAGAGGTGTGCTGACTAGAGTAGTGGAGTTGATTGCGTGAAATGCTGAAATCCTGACTTGTTTAGTGCTCGCTATTGTTGATGCTTTTAGCACTGGTAGCGCTTTTTGGCATTAGAGAAATGTAGTTTTTGTACCCATGCAAACCAAGGCTGTTGCTATAACTTCCTCCTGTCCTTGTTTCGGGCCTAGGTACGTTACGGGGCAGGTTAGAGCACGGCCTGGTCGCTTCAGTCTTCCACACTTCCCTGAAGTTTCCCTTTAAAGAAAGTTGTGGTGGAGGGCATGCTGTCTGTGCACCGGTAGATCCTGGGTGAATAGCGAAATGCATGCTCTCTAATTAATGAAACTTCAAAGAATAGGTTATTTTTACTAACCGTGACTGAACACTTGCAATTGAAATCATGGTCTGTGAGCAGCAAGGCAAGGTAAATTTTTGTTTAACTTTTAGGTATTGGTGTAGATACTGGGTATAAAAATACTTATCTCTGTCCCATATCTGATGTAGAGTTTAATGTTTGCAAAGGTCTGGGCAGCTGTGGCGTGACACTTGCAGTAGTAACAGCACTGCTGAGCTGTAAAGATATCAGATGGGGCAGTTGGAGGGAAACCCTATTGCTCTCCTCTCCAGCGCTTGGTGGGTTTGGTGTCCCTGTGCTTGTGCAGCTGGGATTTCAGAGGGAGCACAGGCTCTGATTCCTGGCTTGCTGGTGTGGAGGAGTGCGGTTTTGCTGATGTGAGCTCTAGCAAAGCGCAGGTGTGGTGGGACGTTAAACTAAGCTTAAATCTCTGTTTATACTTCGCAGGAACGATCAGGTGTTTTTTTGCATGTCAGTGTAGCTTTCTCTGCATTCGGACTTGCTGGTATTTCAACATGAGGTGTGGCTTAAAGTTTTTTATCTAAGCAAGATGTTTACAAAATTTGTGCTTTAGAGACTATAATGTTTCACTTCTCCAATTTTCACCGGGGCAGAATAAGTTGTTTGGAAAGTTCACTTAATATTCATAAGAGATCAGTTCACAGCTGTTTAAGATCTAGAGTCCTATAAAAATTCCTATGGACTTCTATTCTCTGAGTAAGTAAAGGGCTAGTTTGACTTTCAGTGATTTTTTTTCTTATTTTTTCTTTTTTTATTTCATATACAGCATACCTCCATTGACAAGTAAAAGTTGACCTTCAGCTGGGTAGTTTTAAAAAGGGCATTTGTATCCATGAGTTATTTGGCAGTTGCTATTTCAAAACCTTCAGATAGTTTTTATATTTCAAAATAGATAGAACTGACTTGCTTACATTCTTGGCCTCAGTGTTTTCATGATAACTATGCAATGCATCGTTAAGATTTTTTTTTTTTAAAACCAAGATCTTATCTGTTAGATTGTGCAGTCTGGCTATGAACACACTGGAGCTCATCTCACTACAGTTTTCTCCTTGTGGCTTCCCAGTATTTTGATCACAGAATGGAAAGATGAACTTCTGGGACATAACTCCAGCGTGTGCAATGCAGGATGACAGGACACTTCTCAAAATTTCTGTAGGGTGGCACCAAAGAAGAATTTGACCTAATGTGATATAAATGTGCTTTTAGAAGCAGCTTTTCTTTTAGAAGTTTAATTTTCCAGGTAAAATACTCTTTCTGATTTGTAAGCTGTATCCATAGTTAGGATTTGTTTTCCTTTTGGCATCTATAAAATTAGGTTAAATTACTCCAAATTAAAAAAAAAAAAAATCTAAAATTGAAACACTTCCGTAATCTCCTCTTTGAAGGTAGCTCTGCTGTAACAAACACAGTGCTGTGACTAAAAGATACCACGTCTTCACAAAAGCCTCTTGAACGTCATACTCTGAAGGGAAACCTGTTCTTGGCCCACACGTTGACTGAAGTTGCTGGGAGTGTGAGAGCGCCTGTTTGTGAGATGCTGAAACACGGAATTGTGCTGCAGGTGTGTTCTTCAGCATAGACAACAGCTTGTGTTCCTCTGTCAGGGCAATAGGTGCCACAGCACACAGATGCAACTGGCTGTGCAGGAGAGATGCCGCGTACCTGAGGCAGTGTGAGAGTTTGTGCTTACGGCATAGGCAAAAGGAGCCTGTGTGAATGGAGAGCATGTGCTAAGGATTAGACTAGACGTGAACGTTTAGAAGAATGCTTAGGCAAATGGTGCCACCTTTTTCCAGAAGATGTGTATCGCTGTTACTGTCACTGTAACTATTAGCTGTTGCACGTGCAGTTCAGAGGAATTGAAGAAAATACCAGGACAAATAAATGCAGGCCTAGGAAAGGTTCTGAGACAGTTGTAGGTGAAACAGTGAGCAGCTAATGGGGACAGCATCTCTGTCAGACCAAGGGTTTTATTCCAAAGTTCTGTGCTGGTTACTGCTTTGCCTGCCATGAACACAGGTATAGCAATGCGGCACGTGATACCTGCGCTTCAGTCGCATTCTCACAGTACGGGGAATGTTCTGGATATCTGGGCATTACTTGAGCATCCAAATGCGAGCTAAACCCTCCTGGAACTCTTGTTATGTAAATACAAAGAACAAAGATGCTGTAAATAAAGGAACTGTAAAATCTGTTCTTTCAGCTGCTATGCTGCAGATTTGTTAAATGTAAGGGAATCTTTGAATTCTGAAGTAGTGAAGAAAGATATACCCGTCTTTGTTTTTTAATTGATTAAGCTCTAGTTCTTGTTTTGAAGAACTTGATTGTTCTTCAAAGCCAACTGTGAAGAGTTGTGCACTAACTGTATACCAACAAGTAACTTTTGAAGTGCAAAAGTAGAAAGAATCCATCAACCCATCACCAGAGATCTTGCAACTGAGTACACACAGTTCCTGAGGCTGGAAGTATTTTACATTGCTGTTTTTGAATCTTTGACTTGCTTTGAAAGAACTTCATGCTTGTGTCATTTTATGTAAACTGGGCTTCGTCTGCCACTGCCTACTGTATCTTAACGGGTTTTAGACTTTTTTTTTAAAATGCACAAGACTATTCCTACTGAAATAATCAGTGTAAGCACATCTGTGACATATTTTTTCATAATCATAGCTGTTTATATGTTTTTCATAATCATAGCTGTTTCATAATCATAGCTGTTTTTCATTTAGGGAGTGCACTGTCTTCTAAAGGCGAGGACCCTATGAAAGCGGTTTCAGGGTATAAAACTACCCAAAGATCACACAGAGAACAAGCTGAAAGGCAGAGGAGCAGAGCTAGCTATGGAAAAGCTTTTTAAAAAATGTTTTTCCTTTTTGCCATTTTAAAGGGTTAGTAAACTGTAATAACATATTGTAGAAAATGCTTTTCTTGTCTAGAAAGGCACATTATTAGAAGGTGTTCTAGGATTACAAACTGATTATAGGTAACCTATTGCTCTGTTACACTCAGCAACATTTGATTTACCATCAGTCAAAAGCCTATTACTCAATATATAAATGGAACCAAAAATAATTACAATTCTTAAATCTGTATGTACAAGGCTAAATGTTCTGGTAAAGTTCATATGATAAAGTTAGAACTGTTACCCTCCGTACTGTGCTTGGTTGTGAATTAGGGATTTAGGATCCTGGCAGAAGAGCCATTTTCCTACTTCATTGTGGTTTTCAAATTGTTATTAATAAAACATAGTCTTGATGCAGAGGCCTTAGTCTTAGTACATGTCCTTCCCATTTATTATTTATACAGGCATTTAACAGCTCTGACTTATCTTTAACAGAAATGCTAGGCCATTGTTTGCAAAGCAGAATTAGCAACAAATAATATTTGATACTCCTAAAGATTTCAAAAGTGTTTTTTTTTCATATATGTAGAAATGATGTTGCCTGTGTTTGTTCTTTCTTAACTTCAATAGTTTTACCTCTTGCTTTTTTTGCTAAGTTAGAAATGCTATTTAAATCAGATGGTGTTTTATTTATATATATATATGTGTGTGTGTGTATGTATGGATAATTTAATTTATATATGCAGCAGGGGGTGGGTAAGAGGTGAAGAAATTAATTGTGCCTTCTTATTAGCACATCAGAAGTTGATTGCCTTTCCTTGCCTGTTCTCGTTTCCTGACGGGTGAGTGCTCTCATGAAGGCTGAGGATTCTGCCTCCTTCTGTGGGAGGATCACCCAGGCTCTTCCTCTAGCCGGGTACTGGTGCAAGTTCAGCTAAATCTAATACTATCTTTCCAAAGGAAGGAGTGAACCAGCAGAGAGTGGCCCAAGCTCTCCTGAGAAATATCCCTGAACAAAGATCTGGGCGAACCAGAAAGGCTTACTGTAGAAGGTCACAGCTCCCAAGAGCATTATTTAGAACCAATGAGAAAAGTTAACAGCTTCAAGAAGTCAGATACATTTTGACTTACATCTCTGGTACCCTTGGAAAAAAATGACAAATCTCATGTTTTGCCCCTGTAATAAGTAAAAGTAAATGGAGTAAGACCCCAAGTTCCAAGAGCAAAGACAGGAAACTCTATCAAATATCTAAAGCAAAAAGCACTGGTCCTGCACCCGTGAAGTAAAGGGATTTTTACAGTTGACTTTGAGGGAAGTAAAAACAAGTCTTTGAACTAGGTTACTTCTAATTTTCATAGCACTGTGAAAAATATCTCCAGCTCCTATGAAAGTAAGCTAGTATTATCTCTATTCACAGCAAACAGGCTCTGGGAGTGTGTGCCTTTCTGGAAGTCGAATGGGAAATCTGTGATAGAGTTGGGAACCAGACCTAAAATTTCCTTAGACTTGAAACCAGTGAAAGGACTCTGACCTACACACTTAGAGGCAAATTGACTTTTTGCTGCGTATTCCAAACATAAGAATTCATACGATGAGTCTGAACCTCCTTTTCCAACTTCTTTCTGACAGTGTAGGTTAAAAACTTGGAAGTAGGTCACAAAGGACTTGAGTGCTGAAGAACAGATATCCCTCTGGTGACTTGCTTGGTGGCCTAGTTCTTGGGCAGCAAAGTCATAGGAGACAGAACATTGCAAATCACACTAAACAAATGCTGGAGGGACTTTTGAGGAGAGATCCAGGGAGATATGCAAAGAAAAGTGACAAGCTGCTATTAGTTCTTTAGGAACCTCTGGTTCTGAACTGCTGACCAGGTCCCTCGAGAAGCGGAGCTGAGGGCAGCGGGGCGAGGAAGCGCGGCTGGGACGCAGCGGCTGATGGCTCCCTCCAGGCCTGGCGCAAGGCCGCGCCCTTGTGAGAGCAGCCGGCTGCGCTCGAAACCTCCCGAAGTGCGTTTTCTCCATCACCTTCTACTCTAAAACATTGTATTACTGATGACCCTGGGATAGTTCAGTTCTCTAAGTTCATCACGAATTTTGATGAATATTCAGTTAGAAATTGCATCTAATTCTGGATTGAGTGGGGTGGGGGGAACCCTCAACTGTTAAATGTTGTCTTTGCTCACTAGAAACAGATTTCTGTTGGTTTTTAAGGTGCAAAGACTGATTGCCCTTGAATGCACTTTCTTGGGTTTCTCAGCTCTATTAGGTTGCTTACAACCACTGAAGCCTACTTTGTATAGGGCGAGAGAAAGAATGCATGATTTTGTATTTAAAGATTTTATGGGACATGAAATAATTTTGCTGGCTAAAAGCTAAACTTTATGGTGTTGCTATTTTTAATTAAGTATTAATTGCAGAAGATGGCTCTGGAAATGACTGCTCAGATCGTTTAATCCATATAGACGACCTTTACGTTGAATTTGTTCTCTTCTACTTACGCTGCCCTTCAACCCCATCTGGGGACTGACCTCGTCTGGCAGGCTGTTCCACTCTTAATTAGAAAGATGCCTAGCTTACTCTCCTCTTTAATGTTTATTAATGTTCCTTTGCTGAGGATACCATGGGATGGAGGGTTGGTGATTATGGTGCTATAAAGTTTCCCTGGCAGTTCCTCACGTACAAGCAGCCTAGTTATTCTTATATGGCTTTGGGGAGATGGGTGTATTTCAAAGGGACAAGAAAAGGGGGAACAGTTTCTCCTGAAGTTGAAAAGCAAACCCACGTTATATGCTTGTGTAGCATAATATAAGCATTATTTCAAAAATCTTTTTTCCCTCTCTCCCAACCATCTTAATTCATTTCTTTTGATGCTGATAAGCAGCTTTGTGTAGCTTGAAATTTGCTACCATGATTCTGAGTTGCCTGACAATTCATGTATAAAAATGAACCATCGGCCAGAAAAAGTGTGTTCATGTGCTGGAACTTTTAAAAGGATTAGATTCATTTGCAAAATACTTTTTCCCGTTAAGGGATGTGATTCTGCTTCTTTCATTAACGCACAATGTCAGAAGCACTACTTTGGTTGAAGTTTGCAATGTTAATTAAAATGGAAAGTTACAGGGGGGACAGGCAGGTGTAGAACACTCTTTTCTACTTGCTTGTCCATAGGACATGTGAGAGTAGAGGCTTGCGCACCAAAGGGGAGATTTTATCTTTGCAGTTCAAGCTACTTTGAGTTGCTTTGGCACATCACACTCCTAGTCCTCTACTGATCTGCCTGTGATGTACACTGAAGTACGTGGCCTCTAGTGAAAACAAAATAACCCAAACAGTTAGTTCAGAGGACCAAGAGACTTAGTGACTGGGAGCTTAGAAACATCCTGGCTGCTGGACTACATATGGTCGTCTCCTGGAGAGGGCTCTCACTTTGTGCTTGATTTGGGCTCAGATGCCTGTGATCACGAGGGACGTGCTGGTTTGGGTGGTCCCAGAAGACCACTGCTGCACCACCACTCGTGTTGCCTGGAGAGCAGTGGTCACTCCCGTAGCCAGAGATGGTGAGGCTTCTGATGCTGGGTACTGCTGATCTAGTTATGAAGAGCAGAGGAGGGCACACAAAGAAAGGAGAGGGCTTAAAAGCTATTCTTAGAAAGTCTGCTTTTTCTCCTCTGGGGTGACAGTAACCACCTTCCATGCCGTTTAGGATAACTTCATTGCAGCTGAGACCTATCAGTAAGTTTCTTCAATAGGGGGATTTGACACATGGATAAAGTCCCTTAAGCCTGCTCCTGAGGATTTTTGAGATTTTTTTTCTTATTTGTAAAGCTCAAATGCAGAAAGCAGCCTCTGAGCTGTGGCTGCTAGACGGATCAATGAAACTGCATTTAACTTCTCAAGCAAAATCTTCCACGTTCCTTTTCTTGCATCCTCTCCTGGAATTTCTGTTTAATATTTATGTTGTTGCTCTTGCTGTTGTTTTCAAACAGTATCCATAAAGCAGGCAAAAATGTTTAAGGAGGAAAAAAAGAGCAACGAGCTATTTAAGCATATTTCCTAGGCCTTTTCCTATCTCTGCCCTCCAGTCATAGCAACTCCATTGTAATTCAAATCTAAACATAAAACAGCCAAAACTCTTCAGCTGGAAAGTTAGAAATTTCTATGCTAATAAGCCTTAACAGAAGGACTGCGGAAGCAACTGATTCAAAGTGACCTGTTAATTCCCCCCATCTACTAGATTTACAGCCCCATTAACTTTTGTTCCAAAATATCATCTGGCTCCCAAATGGTGTATGAGTTTACTTCCCCCCAAATCACTGTTCTTGCTTAAAAAAATGAAACAAAATAAAAAACATAGAAACACCCCAGTCAAAAGAACCCCACCGTGCTTGCTTTAGCTTATCGCGCTCAGCACTGGACACTGGCTACCTTGTTCCCTCTGTCCTTCCCAGCCAGGTACAGCTGCACAAGAAATATCAAGCCAAACAGCTTGCCTGTCTGTTCTGAGCACAGGAATGGCATTGGAGGATCTGAATGTTATTGATCTGGTTTGAATGCTGTCTAGACGTGTCAACACCTTGTCCTTTAGGGGCTGGCTATAACATTTGGAGACCTCAATATCTTGGCATTTATTATCACTGCAATGGCATCTAGCACATTGTACAAGAAAACTGGAAACAGTCATTTTCTGCTGCCTGTTTTTTTTTTTGGGG
>VXAL01004407.1:974433-1044625 GCA_013399475.1 Chauna torquata
GGCGGGGGGGGGCGGGGACACATTATGTTAGCTAGTAGCACAAAACATGCATTTACCAGCAGATACTGTAAATTATGGCATTCAATTGCCTAGTGCCTTACACCCTTATCCCCAGCGTTTTTTATTCCACTCACCGAAGTGCATGGTGAGACCTCAGGGTAGGGCTCTGTGGACTCCCCGAGAAGCACAGCCTGCATTGCTGCAGGACCAAGCTGAGGATGTGTGTGGAACTACTCCTTTCCATAGCCTTTTGCACATGGACTGTTTCATGGTTTGCCTCTTCTGTGTATGAAAACTATATTGAGCAGGTACAGAGTACTTTTGGGCTCCAATATTAAGAGGCCTAAAAATCCAGCTTACTTGAGAGAGTAAATACATATACAGATCAACTTCACAGGGAAACTTAACTCACAAGGTCTTTCACATCAGTGCCATTTGCCAAAAATATTTGTCAGGTGCCTGTTAACATCTAATACCTGTTCATCAGCCTGCCTGAAATGATTGTTAGTCTCGGTTCTGCTCCTAGCAGGCAGTTGCCACTGCTGGCATGGGATCAGACGCGCCGATATGAGACATGCAGTCTGTAAGTGAAGTGTAGCGTGAGAGCAGCTTGAGCTGCTCTGCCTTGCCCTTTGTAGTCTCCAGGTAATTGGAGATCTTCACTTTCCTACATGCAGATCTTAACAAGCTTATAAAATTATATTGATGACTTAATGAATGGATAAAAAAAGTAAATTTGATTATTTCTCAGCCATGCATTGCTGTCTGTAATTGCATAGATTTGGACTTTAATTAGTCAGATTACTTCCTCAGTTCAGAGTCGGATGAGACAATAACATTCACATAAAAAGCTAAATGTTCCTTTTTTATCAAACCCAAACTACAGCTCTGGATCCAGCATATTCCAGACTCTTGAAATGTGTTTGAAGTTGGAATTAGATCCTGGATCTAAGCATTGCAATTAGGTCACATTTAATTCATGTATTTGCATTCTGGATCTGTTCTGTTCTTGTGGTCTTGGTGTATCTGTATGCAAGATGTTTTTGTACAAAGGGGAAAAAGTTACCGGAAGCATACTTGACTGAAATGCACAAGTGTCATTTGCACCTTTACTCAAGCTTCTAAATCTGTTTTAAAAAAAATAAATTGCACAGGCATATGTGGTTTTTGAACCACAGATGCTTCATAAACTGATACTAAAGACCAATGAGCACATTGTAAAATTGAATTTTAAAATTAAATTTCCAGTGCCTAGAGGAAAAAATTTCAGGAAGCTAAAAAAGCTCTGAATCTCATGTATATGAATATACTAGCAAATCACACTTCAATAATCTTCATATCTTAAGAACCAGTACCTGGATAAAATGCTCAGAAGGCTGTTTTAACCTCTGTCTGCAAATCTCATGTTCTGACCGCATACATGTCAACCACTTAAGTGCTCATGCTATTCAGTTTTGGTTCCTAGCTGAATAATACTCCTTGTGCGAAGTAGCGCTGGGCTGCTTGACTGAGTACTTCCAACCATCTAAATCTTGGGGTAATTATTTTAATAAATATGAATTGTGGGACTCCTGCCTAGATGTGTAATAGAAATCTAATCTATAATACAGATGGAAAGCAGTGCAGCTGCACTGTGTTAATTAAGTATACACCAAACATATGGCAATACACCTCCAGACCAACAGGCACAGAACTCTCTTGGATGCAATTAGCTCTTGTGCATGCATAAAGAATCAGTCATAAACTCAAAAAATGCATAAGTCATAACCTCTGACTGATGAAATTACTAGTGCTGAACTACTTCACTTACATTGCAGAAATGTTTATCTAGTCATTGGAATGCTGGTGAGGCTGGAAGTGGAGGAGTGGCCTAGAGGAAATACAGCCCAGAGGCAATGATATTCCCTTGCCCTGTAACTTGTGTAGTTATTCATACAGGTTTATAGTAGACAGAAAATTTTGCTTTCTGGTATAGTCTCACTCATATTCTTGATGTATGTAGGCATTAAGATGCATAAGGTTCAGAACAACAAAATTTTGACCCAATCAGTAAATAATATAACCAAATAATAACAGCTACTAGGGCACATAATATTACATCGTTCACTGTTATTTGTGCTAGAGAAGTCTTGGATGTCCTGGCTCTGTTCTGATGGACACTGTGCAAAATCACTTGTGATGAAAAGCTGTCTGTTGATGTAAGTGACAAATCACCCCGACTTCTATGACACTGGGATTTCACTCATATCACAGCTATAAATGCAGCCTCAAAGAGTTTACAATTGCAGTACAAGGCAAAGACAGGTGAATACAATATGAGAAGCAAGGAATAACACTAAGCTCTGATTAAAAAATGACTTAATGGTGGTCTGAAATGGTTTTCTACAAATGGTTCTTCTACTGATTGCCAGTAAAATCCTACTGGCCTGTTCTTGAGTTTGCAATGGTAATGGGCAGTGGTCTCTCCTCTTCCTAATATCTATTCTAAAGTTTCAAAGCTTCGGATTAATATGATCTTTGTTTCATGTCACATTTTTGTGGTAGTGAGGGAAGTATACTTTTCTTGGAATTGTAAATTTGAAGTTTTCATTATTTTTAAAGTCAGACAAATCAGACTGTGTCTCACTTGCACAAATTTGGGAGAATATTGATTCTTTCCAAGCAAGGAAACCATGTTAGTTTCTTCCTTGATTTTAAAAAAACAAACAAGAAAGCTTTTTTCCTGCAAGTGCTTCGTGCCATCATTGTTGGTTTGCCACCATTTGTACTGCACCTGCAGTGCAGCCCTTGTTTCCAACAGCAGCCCTTGCCAGAGTCAGCTTTCAGCAGAATCTGAGTCTCCAAACAGGTGACTCCAAAGATGGAGACTTTGAGAAGAGTAAAGTTTATCCAAGTGCAATCAGTCTGAGTAGTGTTCTCTTGGAGATACAGAGATTCAGGTCAACTACTTAAGATACAAACACCTTCAGCTGTGCCATGTTCCTCTTCCAGTAAAGATAGATATCACTCTTAGAGCAGGCACTTAACACTGGCTTTTCTTACTCCCAGCCTGATGCTGCAGCCTGTAATTACTTTTCACACATTGGCTATGTTTAACTCCCCTCTGTCTCATCTGTTAATCCGCTAACAAGCAGCAAATGTGTTTTAGAGTCAGCTCCAAATGGGAGGTCAAGACTTAATGGTTCACCTTGTGAGGAAGCTGTTCAGAGGGCACAAGTCTTAAATAATTTTCAAATATCTTTAATTCATGTTTTTTTTTTTACAGTCTGGACAAAAGTGAGAGTGTATATTTTAAAAGTAATATTAATGCATAAAATTGTAAATGGACTAAAAGCTGACTGTGTAAAATAATTTTTAATTTCCTTTTGGTGCTAGTGAAATGATTTAGTGTAAGTGAAAGGCACCAGATTTACAGCCTGGAAGTGTCTTCCGTGCAGCTGTCCAAAACGAGCCGCCCACTCCAAGGTATGGCTCGGACTCACCTGCTGTTGCAAAAGGCAATTTCTGTTTTGTCCATTAATGACAGCTTAGCAGGGGGTTGTTCCAAAAGAGACCAGTTAGTGGATGTGTCAGGAGTTGGGGAATATAGTAAAAATGGGTCTCCTTCCAGCAGAATTTGGATTCGTATATCTTCTGGATATACCATAAACAAACCCTGCTGGTGGTTAGGAGTTTTTCTTTTACTGAGCTTCCTGCGTTGTATTGAACCAGTGACCATTTGATGAAAATCTGTTTTAAATTCTGAGTCCTTAAAATTCAAAAGATGAATCTCTCAGGACAGTCAAGCTGGTTACAAGACAGATTGTGCATTTTTTGAATTCTGTACGTTTTTTCTTCTGAATCAACATTTGAAACAACAAAATGCATGAGCTGCGAAAAATGTTAACCAGGTCTTCCAGCATTTCTCTTTCCTGATTGCTTCTCATCTTGGCTCTGAGGGAGTGAAGGCACTGGTCTTTCACTCTTTCTCTCAAAATGAAATGTATATTTTCAGGAACCCGAGGGCAGAATGACTTTTGCTCAAGAGCTGTGTATGACTGAATGCAAAGTGCAGCACTGGATAGAGGGGGACAATAGTTTTATTCTCCTTTGAAAAGGGGGGATGGGGTGGAATTAATGTTTTGGTGAAAATGAAGTTGTGCCAATTTTTTTCTAATACAATTAATTGAGGAACAAGTGGGCTGCCAGATGTGTAAAAACAAGTTTAGGGGATGGGAGACTGAATACGGACACTGGTGTTCAGTCCCTGTCTTGGTGGCTTCAGAGCTGAGCTTCAGCTTCCACATCTTTCTCAGCCAGTGCAGGAGGTGGAGTGGGGATCTCCTCCCCTGTCTCAAAATCTTCCCAAACAAAAGTATTGTGTGCAGCATGAATCCAAGCTGCTTTGGTTTCCCTGAAACAACATACTGATGTAGGCACTATCAAACTTAACGCAATGGAAAGTACTTTGTTACCCAGTGCATAAATATACTGAGGAGCCTATTGCTGCAGGAGCTGAGGATTCAGTCTTAGATATGTGTGTAAAAAGAAATTTATGGGTCATTGATGGGTTAAATACCGTGGCTTGATGCAACCTCTGGATCAGGAAATTCCTGACCTATTGTTTGCTAGAGACTGGGAGGGTTTACTAGTGGAAGAATCACTCTGCAACTATCTTGTTTCTCGGAAATATAATAACATCTGCAACTTTTTTTTTTTTTTGCGTTGGTGTTCATTGTTAGAGCAGTCACTGCTTCCTTGTTACTGTCCGAAATATAGAATTTGGACTTGATCTAAATCATAAGCAGGAGGATAACTTCTGTCTGTCATGTTCATGTTGACTGTCATTCACAAACTCACACCAGCATGTGATGCTCATGTCAACGAGAAATAGTTCCTTTGCGTCAGTCTGTGAGCCTGATTTTTATTCATTTGTTCATTTATTTATCTATCCATCATTCCCTCAAATTGCTTGCCTAAGAATGGAGATTAAAACTTCTGCAATAATAGCTGGAGCTGAAATTGGATTCTAAGCTTTCCAGGCCCCAGGATGATTAGAATTGTCAGAGCATGTTCCCAGAGAACTCCCTTCTCGTTAGTGGCTATGATGTCCTGTACAGGCTATACCCAGCCCTGCTTTCACCACAGATTAAAGGAAGATTGTTCTTTCATTTTCATATTCTGCATCTCTCATTTGCTGAAGTAAATAAATCGAAACCGCTTGTGCCATTTGCCCTAAGTCTCTTTTCCAAAGAGCTGCCACTGATTATCTATCTTTTTTTTTTTTTTCCCCCTCCCCTGTTTTCCATCGTTAATCCTCTCTCCTTCCTTCAGTGGTCTGTTCATTTACTAATCCCTTCTGTCATGTACGTAGATGTTAAGAGATGGAAATCCAATCTCAATGCGGTTTTCATCCTCTGTCTAATGTATTTATATAGATTCACAGGATATAAGCTTTTTTGTACTGGGTTCTTAGTGAAGCAGGATGCCTAAATGACCATCGCTACCTGGCCTCACAAAGAGAATCCAGACATATGGATTTGGAGTGGCTTTATGCAAATTCAGGCCAGGTTTTGTTTTGTTTTGCTTTTTATAGTTATAAATTGTACTCTTATCCTTCCTGATAACTTCACTGAGACCGAAGTGGTCTGTTAAGAGGTTTGGAGCATTTCCCAACCAACAAAGTTCTTTAAACAGGATGCAGGCAGAGCGTAGTGCTCTGAAGCTGGAGGCAAAGTTCCTCCAGCGAGACAGAGCAGGGCCGTGTGCTGCAGCGCATTGATCGCTGGCGGGCTGGCCGCAATTCACCAGTTCAGATCCGCTTCTTCTCCAGCTTCAGCCCCCTTGGAGGCATCCGCACGTGTGCATTCCCACCCAGATGAACGTCTGGCTAAGTGCTGGGATGCTGCTGGGCACCTTCGTGCAGCGCCAGCCCCTCCCTGCCACCCCGCAGCACAGTGTCACGTAGCCGTGATGATGGAGCTCCGAGGGGAGCTGGAGAGAACCCACGAAACGACTGAGCTGTGAGCGAGGTGGCAGCACAGCCCTGACCCTGCCTCCACGGGAGCGGCAGCTGCAGGCTGCCTGCGTGGTTAACGCCAGGCCAGAGAACGCAGCTTTGCTGATTGAGATGCCTCGTGGTTATTCACCAACCCTTGCATGGCTTGGATTTTTGTGTCTCAGGATGCCATCAACTCTGAAAACTTTGGTCTCTGGCTGCAGGCACCACTTCTCAAGCACCACCTCTTAGCGGCAGGGTCCAAAGTAGAGAGAAGCTGGCACAGGCATGTCACAGAGCAAAGGCGTTGAGGGGTGGGGAGGACTGACAAATTTAACGTCATAAGCGTGTTTCCAAATGAATCCGTTGTGATAGGTATTAGTCATAAGTACAAACTGCAGGCAGATTTGCATTTTATTCTCTTTATCCTACTTCAATCCCAAATAGCCCCTTCTGCCCACCCCAATGTGGCATATTTAAGGGGATTTGCAACATTTTTAGTAATTAAAGGTCCTGGAGAACATTTGAATTGAACGAAATGTGTGCATGCTCAGAGCTGCGTGCGCACAGTTCTTCATGCTGAACACTCGCACACACCTGCACGGGCACACCCCACGCTGACCATGTGTGCACGAATGGTACTGGTGTGGTGCTGGATGAGGCCTCGGGAAGCCTCCAGTGGTCAGTGGCATCCTGCACCCGTGCTGTTGTCTATAGTCTCTAGTCTCTCCTCTCTAGATTTTGTCAGGGTTCTCTGCTGCTGTGTGGGCGCAGAGCCTCGGGTGCGCAGGCTGCCCGCACCCAGGGGAGGAGAGGAGCAGCGCCTTTTGGCTTAGCGTGGCAGTCATTCTGTGGAGCTGCTTGTACGTCTCGCAGAGCGTGACTTCCATACTAATGGTCTGGATTTATCTGGTATCTGTCATATGCGAGTTTCATTGCATTTTATGACCTTTAATTAATTAAGCTTCATAAAATCCTAATCATGCAGGAATTATTAATCCTGTTTTAAATTAACTGGCCAAAGAGAGGTGAACCATCTTAGTCTGAGGATACCTGACTTGAACCCTGAAGTCCTGCCTTGCTGTAACCCAGCAGGAAAACTACTTTTTTTTTTTTTTTAACAGGACTTCACATGAAGTCTTTAGATATAAAGTTTCTGCACTAAATTCTCCCTATTGCAAATGGATGCAACTCTTTTGACCCTAATCAAATTATGTGTATCTTGTACCGGGACTGAATCACAGCCCTTTGTTTTGAAACAGACATTCTCAGTAAAAAGCAGAAGTGAGAATTCCCTCTCCTCCTGGTTGCTATGCCAAAAACTTTCACATGACTCCTTAACTCCTTTCACACAAATGCAGAAGGCAGTCCTATTTTATCAATCTTAGCCTGGGATTTCTTGGCATTAACTGACTTGTAATTTTCTTTGCAAGGAAAGTTTGTAAGTGGTTATTTAAAGCTCTATTGCACCTCCCTTGCGAGGTGTACCATCTTGCTGTCCTTCCCAGGAAGGAAGGAATTCTGATGAGAATGTGTTCTGGCTACATTTCACTGAACTTTTAGTCAGGCAGGAGATTGGGATTACTGGTGGATGTTGTGAACACTGTATTTTGTGTGTGTGCATGTTTTCATAATCTTCTAATCTTCGTTATCGTTGCAATATGATTTTGCCATGAAGGGTGCACATGCAGGCAGCAGTACCTGTGACTGCAGGGGTGGTTACACACAAACTCCTTCTCTGCCAGAGAGCTGATCTGCAGTTTGTATATAAAAATAAGCTTGCACAACATTATTCTTTTGGTTCTTTTTTTTTTTTTTTAAATTAAAAAACTTCTAAGTCAAATTCTGCACTTATCACCTCCTTCCATGAAGAGTGTTAGACTTGAGAAGAAATATTTTGTTCAGTGATGAAGGAAAACTGACTGCTTAGTATAATGTTATTTTCAGGGAACAGCTTCACAAATACTGGAGATCCTTCTCTCATTGAAACATTCTAATATCACTTTCGCCAAAGGCTGCATTAACTGAGACACGTGTTGTGATGCAGCTTTGATGTGCCTCAGTGCCCTAAAGTGCTTTGTGCAAGAGGCAGCCCTGACAGTGACTGGAGAGTGAGATTGGTGCCCATGTTTCTTGCATTTTATTTGAAGGTCTAATTACTTGCACGACCTTGGGCAAATCAGTCATTCCTTTTGCACCAGATCTCCCCCTCTGCCGGAGGGCAGAGCAGGAGAGGCTTGCCTGTGTTCGGCAGTGCCGCCTGTGTTCGCGCTGACAGGACGGAGTTTAGGTGTTGGCTGGGCCACCCCTCCGGCCTGCGAGAGGGCCTTGGCCCGGCTCCTCCAAGCAGGAGCACTGGCCTGGGGGCGGCGAGCGTGCCCGGCCCGCAGCGGCGGGCAGGAGGTGTTCTTGCCTGTGGCATGCGGCTCCCCTCAGCAAGAGGAGTTGTTTCCCTGTGAACGTTGTCCCGGCTCCTGCGCTGACCCCGATGGTGCCACACTGGTCTCCTCGCTGTCTCTGAACCCTTAACGTGATTCAGACACTTGCCTCAGCCGGGCTGCGAAGCGGCCTGTAGTGCTGGCCTCTCCGGCGTTTGCTGCTAGCTCTTGTGATGTGCCCGTCCCTCTGAGGACAAGGAGAGCTGCTGAGTGCCCTAGATAAGTGATATGTAGCTCTCTCTTGCTGGTTATGAATTGATGCTGAAAGGCTAACACCCCACAAAGACAACAGCAGTATAATATCACACAACCTCTGTGCAATGGTTTGGTTTCATGCTTATTATAATCCACATGAGTCTATGGAATTAATCATAATGCTAGCGCTTCTATTCAGCTGCCTCAGAGCTCTTTTCAGACATTAGTCACATTAGTCTCATCGTCCCTGTCTGAGGTGAGAAAATGCTGGCTGTTACCAGCATCATACGACTGAGAAAGCTGCTGGTTGGCAGGGAATACATAAAAACCACATTGGTGTCCTGTGCAGGAGCCGGGAGTCGAGTCGCTGCTTTGCCTTCCTCGCCCAGTGCTTTGGCTGCGCCCAGCCCAGGGCGAGCCCTCTGGTCCCGCACGGGAGGGGTTCTGCCCTGACTCTGGAGGGAGGGTTGCTGGCGAGCTCTAGGGCTGCGGAAGACCAGGGGGCTGCTGAAATCTGAGCTGCTTCCAGCTCGGTTCCTGCCTTGCCTGGCAAGCACTGCAGTTTGCTGACATGATGGAGAAAGAAACAGGAATCTGGACGTTGCCAGTTCATGCAGGGCTTTGCTAAGAGATGTGAAATCCTCTCTTGGGTTTTCTTCAGTTCCCCTCCCTTCCAAATTTGATGTCAGTGTAATGAGGATGTGTCTGTGCTCTGTCATACCAAGACATGAGACAGCAGACAAGTCTTGTTGGACTCTGGACCATCGTGCAAGTTCTCCGTGGCCCCACAGTGTGCCACACAATCACCAGTGTCTGGCAACTCGCTGTAAGTTCGAGGAAAAACATCCCTACAGTTATGTCATAAGTAAAATTTTCCTTGCTTTTTCTGCACTGAACAGTATTTATGTGCTTAGGGTGACTCTCCAGCTCCAATATGTGCAGCATACACTGACAAATATTTTTGTGGGGTCACGTCACCTTGAGAAATATGCTTTGCTACACAGAGCTGCTCACCCAGCACTGCTTTCCTTGGGAGCTGGGCACTGAACATTAATCTTGCGGCATTGCTGAGATCTGTATCTACTGAACACTTGTTTATAAGATTACGGGGATATTATGAGTAACAAGTCCTATTTAGCTCTTTGATGCTATTTCTGTGCCAAAACATTTAAAGTAGAGAGAAATGGGTTATAAAAGGCTCCAGAAACCAAATATCTAGCCTGGGTTTTTGTAGCAGTTGAAATGAGTTAATGACAGTAAGTCCGTGTAGGTTGAACCAGATGGAGCATACCCAGCGGAGAAGGGGATATACTAATGCTGGTGCATCGGAGTTGGCTTGTTATGTTTGTGAAGGGAATGATATGATGTGATGCATGTAGCAGGGTGGGTCTAGGGGCTGATGACACGGCTTTTATATTCTGTAAGTCCTCTGCGTAGGCTTGGCAAATGTTTGCAATATGAAAAACCAGTGCTGCATGTTTGCCTTCTCTTTCTGTTTCTCTGTACCACACCTTCTGCCTGCACAAGTGTTTCAGACTACAGTGGCTCAGCAAAGGGCAGGAGGAGCTGCTGAGGCTGGTGCCTGCTGCGCTCGGGATGAATTTGATGAGAGGTGCAATTGATGAACACACAGATTATAAAAAAGCAAGGGCTTCTCTGAGCATCATCCAGCAACTGGAACATAAATGTACATTGCTGCCAGCAACTCAAATGTGTCTAAGCTTGTTTCCACTTTGCTCCTCTTTAGCTAATCTGATGTCATGTAATCGTTGCAAGCAAAATCAAAAAAGCAACAAAAACCATGAGAGGTTGCATTAATAAAAGCTGAAACTATGAACAGAAAATCTCCCTCCTATTGCTTTTGTGGTCATCACCTGGCCAGAACCCACAGGCAGTGCCATGTTCTGCTCAACAGCCTAATCTTGCATTCCCAGCTCACTGGAATGAAAGCAGAGGAGACTCTAGTACTCCCATGTTCCTCATCTGTGGTCTTTAGCAAGAAACCTTCATGTGCAGGGCAGCCTGAAACTTCTGCGCCGCTGGGGTTCAGCTGTAAGGTGCCGTAAAGGCATCGTGATTTAGTCGCCTGTTACAGGAGAGAGGTGTGATATGTTCTGCAGACTGGCACCTGTTAAACTCACGCTATACATGGTGACCCTTTCCACGCGCAAGCGAAAAATGGTGAAAACAAGCTAAGGGGATCTTTGTGACGAGGATGTTCTCCGCTGGGCTCGCTCAGCCTGACACTCCTAGTTCTGAGCGAGGGGAAGCAGCTGGTGGCTTGGCGGAGGCGGAAGGCCAGGGCAGAGCTAAGGCAGCACAGAGAGAGCTCGCCGTGGCAGAATGGTCATGTCCTGGTACTTGCGAGTTCAGAGGAAAATGAAATGTTTCATTATTTATTTCCCTGTGGCGATCCCTGTATGCTCGAGTCATGAGATTTAAGTACATTTACATTAGCACATTAATAACAGTCATCAAGTTGTCGAGGCTATTAAATCCAGATACACAGGGCATTATCAATAAAAATACTATTCTTCATCTGTATGTGTTTCTGGACATCAGTCTGTTTTAAATATCTTCACTTTTCTTACTGCTCTGGGTGTACTCATGAGGCTTTGTTTTGTTTTCTGTGTCTACAGTGTAGGTAACTAGAGCTGGGAATGCTTTCTATTATGTTTTAAAATGAGGTTTGTTTATATATATTTGTATATATAAATGTAAAGCACTCATACTCATATACACACAAATTTATATGCATGTGTGTGTGTCATCTAGGCTACCTTTAAACACCCACAAATTTAGATTCTGTTTAGTCAAAAAGCTGCACAGAATGGAGATTTTGATCAGACAGATTTGATCACAGGTATCTAGGGATTCCAAGCCCACAAAATAGGCATTTTATGATTAGAAACAATATTCTGAAAATTTTTTGAGAAACTGCTAGATCATACTGATAATTTTGGATTTGAAAAAGAAAGATTAACATACTGATCACAAGGAATAATGGTTACAATATTTCATACAGCACTGAAGCTTATTGCTAGAATCCTCTGTTTGACACTGGTGAATATCCTGCTATTTTATCATATGCTGACTTGCAACATAAAATTCTGTCAGGAATTAAAAGTAACAGTGTTTTTCATTTAAAAAAATAATAAAAAAAATAAAAGCAGACATTACTCAAACTACCTGGGCTTTGCTGTAATGAGGTTTCTGAGTACAATGGAGAAAGACCTGTCGCCTGGCTATTAACCAGTGCATTGGAAATACATTATTACTTTCCCTATAAACTCTTTAACCTTCATCACAGTTAGGATTTATCTAGTACTTGATTTAAAAAAAAAAAAACAACAACTCCCAAATTCTCCAGTAAAAGGAAAAAACTGTGTTAAAGAAGCTGCTGACAAAGTGGGTCATTAATAATGTTCTGAGGCCTTTGTACAGAGGTGGTTGGGGATAAATTGTCAGTCACAAGCTTGTAATTTCCTGGTTTTTTTTGTCATCTTAATACAGACTCTTAACCTCAATGATTCTGTTTGTGAAACGTTAGGTTTAGTTATCTGCTTTTCTTTTGTAAATCTGGTCTGATAATGGAAGTTTTAGAGGCAAATTCATTTTATTGCAGTAGACTTTTCTCTACCTTTTCCATTTTATTACGATTGCAAAAGGAGGGTGATTCAACTATGGTCCTAGTAAGGGCATTGGGCACTTAGCTCAATGAAGGGCCAGGGCCTCATCTAATCGTTGGCACAGACTAAGGGAGTTCTCTGGTGGAGAAACGTTTACTTCTCCCCATCAAGCTTCTAGGTCCATCCTTCTTGTTCCTTCCTCCCCTGTGTCCCAGCTCCCACAGAATCGATGCCCGGATCCGCAGACCCCGTGCGATTGTGGCTGGGCAGCTGAGCCGCTCCCAGCGCAGGACCCCGGGCAGCGGGGACCCCGGCTGCCCTGTGCTGGCTGCAAGAAAGATTTGGACTCGGAGATCAGCTTTAGTACACAGTGTCTCTAGAGAGGTTATTTAACGCTTCCTGTAGTCATCTGTGGTACTCTTTCCTTTTCCCGTGCCTGAAGCATGCAGCATTTGGGCCAGCAGCGCGTCTGAATCCATCCCAGCCGGGCCACCCGCTCGAACAGAGCCGTCCTTCCCTGTCTCCAGCCTAACTGAGGGGCAGCTGGCTGAGCCCAGGGTGCTGCTTGGAAATATTGGTGGTGGTTCAGCAGCACTTCCTTATGTGGAAAGAGCATCAGCTTTTCCTTACTGCTTCGCTAGCGGGCAAAACTGTAACGAGGTCCAAAGGCTGGAGAGCACGGCTAGACTCACACAGACTAGAAAAGGGGCTGTAATTAGAGTAAGGGTAATTAACCATTGGAAAAACTTACTGAGGGGTTGGTAAGACTCTCATGTGAAGTCTCTGAGACAAGACTCGTTAAATTGCTGCCCTGCTCACAGCACGGACCAGGGCAGCGTTCTGCTCACTGGGTGCTCCCCAGTGGTAAGTCTGAGGCTTCACCGCTCCTCCCTGGAGGAGCTCGGCCACCCTGGTGTTGGCACAGGGCAGTTTCCTATACAGAAAAAAGCTGCCAGCCTCCCTTGCGCACTCAAGCCTCCAAGTCCATCTCTAATTGTTACAATGAATGGAGGTAATGAAGAACCAGTACCCCGGCAGGCAGTTGTCATTTCTCTGCATACCCAGCTATCTTCTTAAACTTTGTGCTGTGCATTTGTATGTGTGCTGGTTCCCTATAAAGTGCAGAACTGGAGCAATATTCTCAAATTAACCACAGGTGCCACTGAATATCAACATTCTCCAAGTCGATGACATTTCAGAGGTGGAACACAGAAACCATGCTGAGTGTTCAGAATAAGTCTAGGACATTTATCCATTTTGATACAATTACCGTCCACAAATGCATGCAGCCAGATCTTTGGTGCAATGCATGCAAAAATATCTTTCTCAATACAAGTCTTTCCACATCAAGGCGTAATTATCCATTAATGCAACACCTGTTTCTTTGAACATTAATTCAGTCTCCTGACACTTTAATTGCAGCCTCCTCCCCCCGCCCCGATACTGATTCTCACTTCTGGGGAGCTGAGGGTCACAAAGTCAGTCTGACAGGTCACAAAGTGTGCCTCCGATGCTTGAGCTTCTGGTTGCTGTCCTTCCCAAACTGATCTTTCCCTGTCCATTTGCAACTGTTTCTGCGTAAGCTTTAATAGCATCTAAACCTTTTGAATAGTTCATACTACTTATATGGCCATAATTCTAATTAGTTCAAGACTGTTTTCTGCCAAGTAGGCATGTTAACAAGTTGCCTAGTCCTACAGCAGTTACTACTGCCAGAAATGGCTCTTAATACCTGGAGCGTGTCTCAAAAATTGCTCTGACATAAGATGTCTTTCAATTACAACTACAAATCTTTATTATAACAGTTCATTTTCTTTATTACAAAATGATAATCACAGTGCTTCTAATGAGAATGGCAGTCAGTCCCTACACTTTAGTATTTCAGACCTTGGAAGAATTGCGTGAGTCAGACTAAGGGCAAACAGACTTCACACTTAATGTCTTAACTGCAGTAAAATACATGACTATTTTACACAGACTCTTTTACATGAAACATGCCACGCCAAATGGTTAAGCAGAAAGCAATTATGAAGTGAAATTAGTCTGTGTGGAGGCTTGAAAGCTGTTAACATCCTCTGTGCTTGGTACATTGAACGTTACCTGACAGCTGGACGATGGAGTTAAGACTCACTCAAATTCCTGCCCCACTACCAGGCTAAAGCCACCGGCTTTCCTGTCCCAGTGTCCCCAAAGCCTCCCGATGGACACACCCTGTGAAGCAGGGTAACAAGCTCGCTGGTGCTTCCCCAGCACAGTGGAACCACCTAAAGCGAGTACAGACATTTTTACATTTCTCCGCTGTCTGCAGGGTAGGCATGCTCTGTGGTGTGGTAGGACCGGTAAGAACGTTGTGGTATTGTGTAAAGGGAGATAACTGCATCAGTTTGCTCATGTGTTCTGCATGTAGTGCACTGAGGAATGCCCAAATAGTCTACCTGCCAACAGCCCTTGTCTTCTCTCTCGAGAAGAAAAGGGAGCGCAAACTCCCTGCTTCTTCTGTTCTGACAACTGGCGATTTTCTGTTCAGCTCTTTTCCAAGACGTTATAAATCCCACCTTCTGGCTTTTCAAATAAAATCCCCTTTTTACCTCTGAGGAAAGCCATTTGAAATGCACTTAGCAACCATTGGAGTCTATTTTTAGCTTCTATCAGGGTATAATGTACAAAATATAATAATCTCATGCTTGCAGCTTTCTTTCCTTCTTCCCAGAGACATGAAATTACTGCAGCTGAATAGGAGTGAGAGAAACCCTGTAAGCTTTGCCCAGAACTCAAAAATTCTCTCTATCAGTCTACGCATCTCAGTTTGTTCATGTTCACCTTTAGCGGTATGGTTTATGGGCAAACCTAGCCACTGTGAATGTGCTGAACAAGGTAAACTAAGCGTACATTTTTAGATTCTTCTCTGACCGTGGGACTTGTTGTCAAGGATATTTGTAGGGCAGAGAACCAAAGACAGTTTAGAAAGAGAAGTAATAAGCACCTGCATGATATCAAGAAAGGTGGAGGAATAAAGGGGCTGCTTAGCAAATGAAGAAACTTTAACCTGAGACAGAAGAGTGCTTTTCTCACCTAATGAGGAAAATTGAGCTGTTGATATTATACTTGGTCCTAAGATCCTTCCATTTTCTACAAACACACTGTGCTCCCTCAAATCCTGGGAACAGTGCACCTGGTGGAGATGTGAGGTCTGCAGAAGGTATTGGTGTGTGTCGAGGGGAAGATGCATCTTCCATTGATCTAGCTGTTCTCTCTGAATCAAAGTAGGAAGGATGATCTCACGACTGTAGAAGTGGGTTGGGACATGAGTGTTCCCAAACTACTGCTGCAGTGTACTGTGTGAGACCTTGGTGAAGTCGTTAAAGTCATTCACCTTCAGGTGGTATAGTTTGTCACCTTCAGCTTGTATTTGTATCCCTTTTCCAACTCTTAGATACGGCTATAAGAAAGACAAAGTTTGCCTGTCACAGTGCTCGTATGCTTGAGGGCACCAGTCAGGGGTAAGGTTGCTTGCTGGCTCAGAGGCTTTGTTGGATGGCATCAAGCCTTCGTCTTCAGTAGTCAGTATGTCTTGCTAAAATGAGTTTCGGGACTAGGTTGTTACAAGTTAATACAATGCTTTGGTAAGTCTGAAAGGCCTCATCCAGCTTGCTGTTATTTGTATGGAGAAGGCCTAGTAAGCGACAGTTCGTGCCTGAAAGGCCTTTCTGATGTGGAATATGGCCTGTTTGATTTCTGGTGAAGTGGTAGTTCCCTTTTTATTGCAGTCCAGGAGATGCACATGAATTCTGTGCACTCGGGGTGTAATAAATAACCAGGCAAACCATGTCCTCTGCTTTTGTCTGCCATATTTCCTATGAAACAGAAGCAGTATTTTCCTCCTCGGACAGAACGATCAGTGTCATTACAGAAGTCTGATGTAATGCTCGGAGGAAGAACACTCTCTTTCTGCAAGCGAGATGCAGCTCAGAGGAGCAGGTAGAGACTGCCCGGTAGTTCTGCCCTGGGCGCCGTGTGCTCAGGAGGAGCGTGTCCATGCTGTCTGCCAGGGCCTGCTGCTCTCTGTATGCCAGACCATTCCGAAAAGATCGGAGGGCAGCGGGGGAAAATGTGCAACGGCCTGTCTCTTCTCAGTGCTTTGTGATGCTGAGTGGGCAGGGAGGAAAGAGAACAGAAGCTCCCAAGGTCTGAGAAAAGGTATAATTCCCCCTGGTCCTTGGAAGGTGGTATAAGAAGGCACATCCCTTATAATCGGTCCATGTGCATGGTGTGAGAAGCTGCCCTTTGAAGGGCTGGGTGGTATGCCTTCTGGTGTGAAACCTGGGAGAAGCACACCTAAGTCGTTAGACATGAAGAAGCTGACTGCAGCTTTGGTCACCCATTCTGATACGTACAGAAGTGTCAGTATTTACCCAGTGGAGCTAGGGCAGACTGCAAACTCCCAGGGCTACAAACAAGACAGGTACTAGAAAGAGGGGATAGGGTGAAATAGTCCTTTCCCCAGTGCTGTGAGGTGATTGTTCTGTGCTGTGTGTTTCCTATCACTTGTTCGTTCAAGTTTTGAATGGTAGAAGTGATGGGGCTCCCATTACTCCCTTCTGGAGATCAGGTGACCTCCTGTGCTGGATCAGAAATAGACTTTAAATAATTCATTGAATAAAGTCTAGGATTTTTGTAAATGTCTGTCTGATTCTCCTTGCTCTCTGTTATTCCTGGCTTTCCTTCCAGCCCAGTCACATCCTCCTATCATCACATCTACATGGGCTCCTTTCACTCACAGATCATCGCATTTCTTTGAACGTTGGTTGATTTTTTCCCTTTTTCTGTTGAATGAGGGAATTATTTTGCCTAATAAGATTTTGATTCCCCATTTGAGTGTGCTTTGCTCCTGATCTGAAAGGAGACATGGACGTTAACTTCCTCCTCATGGAACTCACTTTGTCAGAAGTTTGTGTGTTATAGCATTTTGCATGGTACTGTAAACATCTAGAATCAAGGTCTGTTCTCATTTGTACCATGCAATCGTGCTGAGTGAAATTCAGCCTGTAGAACTTAAACGTGCACTTTTAATCCTATGCATTTTCTAAGACTAATAAGCCGCTTGGAGGCTTGAGGGCATACAGCCTAATTGCACAGGATCATGTAAGGTGGCAAAGCACGAGGCAGAGTTCTGAAGCATAATTCTGGATGGGAGAAAAATATAGGGAATTTGTTAATATTCCTTAATTCCAAGCACTCTTGCAATCATATCCTCGTTACCAAAAGGGATGAATTTGTTTATGCTGTTTAGCTTCAGGCTGGAACTGAACATAAGATATGTTTCCTTGCAAAGATGCATTCCTATTTTATTTGATGGTCTGAAATTAAATCAGAAGGGATGTTATTTAATCAGTGAGAAAAAGAAAGAAGGAATAAACAGGTATCCAGTGAATTCAAGGTTGTCATTATGTGATGTGTGAGATCCCCTGGGAACTTAAGAACAGTCTGAAGTACATCAGACTCATATTCTTTTCCTGCATGGCACAGGTTTCAACACCTGAGGTAGATGAGAATTCCTGAATGGCTTCCCACGTATGATCCATGCCTCAGGGAGATGCAAAACTAACTCTTGGTTATCTATTTCTATCACAATTCTGTTCTACTAACTGTGTCAATTGAAGTGTGGTTAGGCAAGATTTACAAGAGGGTAAGCACGAGTAAAACATAGTTTCCTTTAAGCATCCACAAAGTCTTGTGTGAACTCCAGTTTTGTCCACTGGATGAAGTAGATTGTCTGGGGTGCTGTGGTGAATTTGCAAGTCGTTAGTTGTTACAGACTTTTTTACTTTGTCTCTTTATTGTAGAAATTCATACCAAAGAGGTACATAAATTGATCAATAATGAAGTCCTGGTGGTGGTACCTGCTAGAATGTTTCTCATGCTATGGCTGCAACAGACTTGATCTTTCTTTTGACGATAACTTTTTTTGTAATCTTACTAGTGTGTGTGTGGATTCTAGCATTCCTGGGGTGTGTGTATATACAGGAGAACGAGAAGCTGGAGTCAAACTAGAGCCCCTTAAGTAACAAAACAAAAACAGCAACACAAAAATAGAATTGCATTGTAGCTCATTTAAGCCTCACTGAAATTTCCATTGTGCAAACATTTAAATGTTGTAGTTACTGTGGCACATCTCATTTTACTTTATTCCCTGGTGGATGTTTCCCTGAGAATTTGGTACAGATGCTGAACAATAAAGCCTGTTGCAAATTGCTTTCCAACTGCTAGGTAATTACAGCAGATTTTATGCTAAATGTAAAGAATGTACTGCTATTTTTTAATAAAGGGAACATCTTTTCTTATCTGATGCTTTAATACAGTCTCTTTTGTCTTATTTTCCAGCTGAAGGATAACTTCCAGTTATTCACACCGGGGCTGAGCTGCTGGTATGCCTGCCTTTCTGTGTTCTTCCCCAGAATCTGCGTGTTACAGCGATCAGCTGGAAGTTCAGACCCTTTGTGTATTTAGTAAGTAACTTTAAATATTTAATATGACTACACTGAGGCCACAGAGTGTGTTTCTATCTGTACTTGTTAGCAAATTGGACAGAATATTTAGTTTCAGCAGGCTTCAAGCATTAACTCCACATTTTGTCACATTTGTCAGTGTTTACTAACATGTCCAGTGACATGTTTTTTCTCCCTCGTATATGAGAGATTATAATGAAACTCCTCAGCTCTGCTTAAAGGAAGGTTTCTCTCACTGCATCTGTACACAAACGAGCATCTTGTGCCACAGGAAGTGTCAGTGATTCCTTCGCATCATAAAGTGGATGAGCTGGGAAGGGTGGGATTTTTTTCACGGGGAGAGGCCATCAGCGGAGCAGGGGAATGTGGGAGCCTTCTGAGAATATTGAGAAATTCAGTATGAAGAGGTTTGCAACGCTTGGTGTGGCAGAGAGGCCCCACAGCCATCGAGAGTGTGGTGATGAATGTCCTCCCGTCCCTGGCAGAGCTCGCGGACCCTGGTGTCATATTCAAGGTCTGTGACTCGAGTGTCTCAGAGATGGCTGGGTCAGTGACACCGCGGGGAACCAAGTTGCTGGGGAGGGCTCAGGGGCGCGTGCGTCAGCTGAGGTGCGTACAAGGAAACGCCTGTGTGTCTGTGCACTGGCTTGAGCCTACTGCGTGGATCTGGGCAAGGGAAGAGCAGTATGAACAAGCTGTGGGATGCGCTGCTGGATGTAACTCCTTCTCCAGGGTCTGCTAATCAAAATCTCCTTCCATTTGTAATACTCATGTAGTGAGCACATATGTTTTGTCACAGCGGAGATGACAAAAGGTTACCGCGCCTGGCACAAGGCCAGGGAGGGACACTGCTGGTTCTTGCCTCGTGGGCAGCTGTACCGTCTGAGTTTCCTCGTGCCACCCTCAGAATAAACACTCTCCCTCGGTTTCATCCCCGCCGTTGGCAGTTACGGAGAACACAGCTCCCCAGGCTGGGGAGAGGATGTGACGCGACGTAGTAATCACTTTGGGGACGATGGAACATGATAGCTCGAGAAACCCTATTATTAAGCCATGACGAGCAGCATTGCTGCTGTGCTCTGGGTTATCTAGTGAAGACGGAGCTGTGTGCTCGACCCTGGGCTGCTGGAGGGCACCCTTGTGTCTGCTGGGCTGGAGGGACCTGAGGCAGCCCCGGCAGCGTGCGGTGCCAGGGGGACGCAGCTGCGGGGGTGCAGGAGGCTCCACCTGCACCCACCAGCAGCAGAGGGCACCAGCAGCGTGGCCGTGAGCACCCACTCCTTAGCCTTCCCATCACAAATGGCAAGTGTTTGGGGCTGTAGTCATCTGCACTGGCAAATTTGCACCTGGGATCTATTGTAAGCATGCAACTGAAATGTGTTTTAAAAATGTCTCAGTCATTAGAATCTAAAAATTGATCTGAGCCCACACAGGGAGCAAGTGCATAAGAGTGAATCAGAGTAACGCGTTGATTAAATGTAGTATCTAAGAGAGTGGAGGTACTGCATTTTAGACCATTACAACCCATGAAATGGTGGAAAAAATAGAATACAAAAATCAATCCCAACATCTAGGAATCTGCATTTGTAAACTGCATTGGGAACCAGATAACCTAATTTAAAGATGGTTTCCAAGAGAAGGTGCAACCGTGAAACAAAATATTTAGCATTTCTGTGAAGGAGGATAATAGGCATGGAGAGGCCATCAAGATAATTGTATAAAAAGACGGAAACAGTTCTCGGGGGGGGGAACAAAAATTTAAACAAATTAGCCTAGCCAGTAAACCAGAATTTGGTGTTTAATTCTGAGCAATTACTTTGACATGTTGTGTTATAATGGAGAAAGATTATAAGAATATGAAAACGTAAAAGTAGTTAAGGGTAAGTAAAATTAGTAGAGCATTCATGCATTTTTGTGTGCACAAGTAGTAAAACCTGAAGCTGTTGTACTGGAAAATGGAACTTTGATAAAAGTCTGTAAATGCCATTGACTCTGGTCACTGAGAGAACTCGAAGGAGCTGGAAAAGCCCTAGGCAAGTCCTATTACTGTTTGGGAACTTAAAAAGGCAACTCTCTTAAAGGCAAAAGAACCACTTTACAAGCCCCACCATCAGGAATGTCCTGTGGCAAGCTGGGGAGCGGGAGTGAACAGGTCAGGCACACTTTGCACAGTGGTCACCATCACCCAAAGGTACTGCCGCACCTCGCCAGCTCATCTGGGATGTTCCGTGTTACCCAGGGCTTTCTGAGGGTGCTTTTAGCCGCATGCTGCGAGTACCTTTCCAGTGGCTTCCTGACGAGAAGTGTGATGGTGCATGGGATTTGTTTAATAACTGGCTAGCTATTCTTGGAGAGAGCTGCATGATGGTAAAACGTGCAGCAGTAGCAGTCCTTGGTGCCAGACTCTGTCTGCAGTAAAAGCTTGTGCACTAGGGCTGGGTGAAAACCGCTCTTGGGTCTCTGTGGATATTATAGTGAGTTTAAAACTGAATCTACTCTGTTGCTATTTATGACCTTCTTTATCTATTTCCCATTAACTTTTATATGACTGATTGATGTGAATGCAGAAACAAAGAGGTGCAAACACCACAGTGTGATTAATGCAGAGGTTTCAAGCTCATGTTAATTTGCTGCCCAGGCAGAGGAACACCACCAGCTTACTCATCGGGGAGAGCCTCCCTGCAGATCACTGGGTGTTCTGCAGCAGACCTCCCAGTGTCTGTGAATACCAAGGCCTATTGACATCCAGCAATGAGACAAGCAGCTCTGGTGGGCAGCCAGAGGTCTGCCCTGCTCCCCTGTCCACTGCTGGCAAAGGTGGCGGATGAGACTAAGTGAGATAAGATAGGATGAGACGCAGGAGAGCACTCCTGGAGGCGTGCGCTCCCATGTGCCATTATGTTCAAAGCAAAAACCCACATGCTCAGGAGGCAGCAGAAACCCCATCCAGACACTTTCTGACTTCCAGTAACGCTGATGAGTAGTTGAAATGTGCAATTTAACATATGGCTAATAAACTACTAATTAAAACAAATATGAAACAGTCAACTAATCAGATCTCCTTGTTGCCATATGGCAAAAATCCCTGGCAGCCTCCAAGACAGGAGTCACCCAGCCCAGGGTATCAACAGGGACCCAGTGACTCAGCTGGGGATCACGGCGACGCAGGGAATTCAGGATGATTACTCATCCAGTCGTCAAACACACCAATCTCTTGCAGCCCCGGGGCAAAGCTCAGCCCCTGCTTGCAGTGGAGAAGGGCGAGGGCAGCAGATGAAACGTCTGACACGCTGCAGTGGTAGCTGAGATGTTCTCCTCGACTGCGTCATCTTTTGAGGTGCTTTCACCTCCATCCAGGCTACAGAGATGAGTGTTTGAGAAAACTGGAAGTCCTGTAAATGCATCTGCAAACACCTCTGAGCAGTTAGTCCAGAAGCAAGTTAAGTGCTTGGAGCCCCTGCAAGCAGAGCCCTTCCCTGACGGCTGGGGGTGCAAGGCGTCTCACCTGAGTCATAGGCTTAGAAATAAGAGGAATATTACTGGGGAAGAGCCTGACAGCAATTCACAGGCTAGGATTTGCCTGCTGGCTGTTTTGGTTGAGAAATGCTGCGTGCTAATGCTTGTGGCAGGGAAGCAGCCAGGCCGAGGGTAATTTACAAGCAGCAAAAAGCCTCCGAGTGATTCAGCAAGAATCAGCTCTGTTCCACACACAGCCTCAATAGCATGTGTTAGGGAGAAAGACATCAGCTCTAGAGCTGAGAGGGTATTGAAGTCTCTAGTGCCCATTACATCTCTGCCATTTCTATCTAGACTGCTGACCGTAGGTACAGTTATCATGGTGATGTTGCGGTACGGCTTTTTGATATGAAGCGTGGTATATAGTGACACTCTGTAGTGCTTTATGTATGGTAAGTGATGGCAGTCAGACCCTCCTATAGGGAGGGAAGGTTGGTTAATTAAGCTACATCTTAGCCGATTATGTGAATCAAGAACAAAACAGGATGTTTGCCCTGTCTCTTTTATTAACTTACTTCATCTATATAACTGCATCAGCTGGATGACTCACAATCTTTAGTGGTGAACTGAGGCACAAAGATACTGTGGTCATATAGGCTCTGGAGCAAAAGAACGCCTTGAAACCCACACAGCCAAACCCCAAGTTTAGTACTGTAGTCAGTGGATCATTTTCCTTGAACGTTCATACCCCAGAAATTTAATTTGAAACCATTTGCAGCAGATGAGCTTTAAACTGTCATGATAAAAGGCAATATAGATGGTAAATCCTCCTATGAGTCATGAAAGCTGTGTGTCCTTCTGTAAATTTATGTGTTCCTATAGAAGATATCTTTTATCCTCTCTTGAATAGTACTTTCTGTTTCTCAAATGGAATCATCATTTATAAAGAAGCCAAATCTGGATTTTTTTTTTCCCTGGGCCTTTTACCCTTGACTTGGTTCAGATTTAAGTCATGTCAGGGGGGATGTGAATGCAGTGTAAAACTCAGTGTTAACAGATCATAGCCACAAGATGTAGGAAAGGTCATTTTCTATAGGCATATGAGGTGAAAGGTGCCCGAAATGTGGACGGTGGGTAAGATTTCTGCAGTGAGAACTCATTACGGAGTTTTATTAGACTTCTCTTTGCAGATGGCTAGTAGGAGACAAAGCTTGATATTCTCCTTGAAGTGACAGAAATATAAAAAAATGTAACAAAAGTGACTTAACTACCGCAGGGAAAAGCTGGGCTGAACCCACCAGGACCTTCAGTGTTCCAGTCATCATCCAGCAAAGCACTTACGCACCTGCTTTACTGTAAGCACTGTTTAAATCAATGCTGACTTGCTTTGCTGGATCAGGAACAGAGTTCAGTATATATAGTTCAGGAGTCAGTCTGCATGCCCCTATTTTTCATCTGCACAGTGGGTCTCTTCCACTTTTAAATCATTTCCTCTTGAATTGTGAGACTTTTGGAGCGGAGAATATCTTTTTAGCAACTATTGCTAACTTCGCTAGCAGGCTAGTACCAGAGTAAAACAAGTCACCTAGTAAATAATGATAGTAAAAAGAGGTTACAGAACTTAATAGAAAATACTAGTATTCTTCAAAATTAAGTGAATCAGTTGTGAGCCATGGTATGTCTGCAAGAAGAAGGGTTTTTTTGACTTTTGCCATTGAAGAGCCATCACTAGGGATGATAATAAAGTTCCCTTCTGGTCTTAAAAGCTGTCAACGAATACCTTGTTTCCTGTGTCCCATCCTGTGCTTATTGACTAGTGCATTCTACCTTGCTTCTCCAACGGGGCATTTAGGTGCCCAGAGTCTGCAAGACTTCTGAAATGAATAACTTTCTTTTACATACAGCTGTAAACCATCACTCAGTAGTGTTATTTATACAGGAAAGGGAAAAATTTGCCCCCCACTCCCCCTGCCTGTGTCCTTCAGTATTGTAGGCTCTATGAAAACACTGTGCAATCATATGCATGCATATAGATGTATATCACACACAACTTCCTTCAATGAATCCATGGAAGGATAATTTAGTCACTTTAAATAAGTCTTATCCCCCAGGAATGGACTTTCTGTGACCTGACCTTGAGCTTTTACTGTCATCGAAAACTTAGCTGCTTCTTCCCAAGCTAGAATAGTACCCAAGTGTTACACCATATACTGTCTCTTAAATTTTACTTTTGGATAGAAGTCAGGTCCCTCATGCTTGCCTTCTAAGTGGGCCAGACGAATGTAGTGACAGCAGGATGCCGGTGCAGCCAGGGCTGCCCTCCCGAGGGAGATCTGATTCTCCTCCCAGCGGTGCACCTCGGCCCTCAGAGGAGGAGATGGGCTCAATTTTCACTTAGAGCAGCGCTAGCACCAGGCACGCTGCCTGGAACAGTGAAATATCCTGTTTGACGTGCCGTTATTTCTGCCTCCCACTGCTTACAAAAGGCCCCATGGCTGAAGCACGATGTGACGTGCTGACAACAGCACGCCTGGGAGGAAGGCATCTTCCAGGCTTCCCTTCAGCCCGGCCAGGGCCAGCGCTGGGTTTAGAGAAGCACTCGGCAGGAGGTGCTCCCGGTGCCGCGGCCGCGCTCAGGTCTGCACGCACCCCAGCCCTGGGAGGCCCAGGAGTTGCCCCGCTCCTGCCCATCTTGGTGGTCCAAAGCCCACCCGGGGCGGGGGGATTGGAGCTTTTGCCAGCCTAGAAACCTCCAAACCTGGCTCCGTACCAGGACCTTGCTGCCAGCTTGCTTGTCCCACCGGCGCAGAGCGGGCTCTGCACCGCTTCCACCACTCTCCAGCCAGGAGGCAACGGCTGCTGCTCTCCTTATTGACCTCAGCAGGCCCCAGGCCTCTGCTAACACTCCCCAAGGAGCCATCCAGTGTCTGGAAGGAAAGCAGTGTGACTCAGACTGATCAGGAGCTGAAAACGTGAACAAGTACTATTTTTGCCAGGGATCTGTGTAAGAAACAACATAATCCCCTGCGAGTTGTTCCTGGAGGCCCAGATCAGAGCTGCCTGTAACCGTCCTTTGCTGTGCTTGCCCTTCCTGCCAGCTCTCTGCCTGGATTTTGGGCTGCACCTTTTGTTTTATGGCTTTGTTTTTCCCTCCCCTACTTTTTAAGGGATCCCACACACAATTTCTCAGCAGGGTTCAGAGTGCTTGCAAGCAGCCCTCTGAGATTAATTAGAGACCAATGAAGATTCAGTCATTTATAAGGCATTACAGACGGAGTCCTCAGCTGGGGTCTAAGCAGCTCTCACTTACTCCTGCCCCAAAGTGCTGATAATTAGGACTATCTGGGAAATATCTGTAGCAACATGATGCTTTGTGTGGTTTAGTTCCTTGGGTTTGTAGCTAAGACTCTGGAAGATTCGCAGCCAGCGCTAAAACCATTTGGCTCATTGTTCTCTTCCCAGTACAAGGTACTTTAGAAGAAGCCTGGGTGAGCGTGCAGGGGCTCCACTGACACATTCGCTTTGCTTTTCAACCATATGAAAAATAGTTGTGAGTGAAAAAAGTGTTGGTGAATGTGAAAACATGTGGCCACAGGACTCCAGATTCATCTAGTGCTCTTTTGCAAGCATCACTGTGCTCTGAGGCTTGAAGGGAAGATTTGAAGAATGACAATGAGGTCATTTTTTCAGATATTCGCAGACTGCTCTTCAATGTTTGATGAGCAGCATGGGGCTCTTGATAGAAAATGACTATGGAGTTTTTACAGGTTTTTTTTTTTCACTTTGCTTTAATTTTTATTTATTCCAGACTCATAAGGTGTTTGGTGAGCTGGTTTTGGCTTTCTGAAAGCCTGTCTCCACAAAAGCAAGGCTGTATGATTCAAGTCTGTCTTTGCTGTACTCTTCCTGACAATGTCTGAAATGGTGTGCTGTGCAGAGTGATAACACCCAGTGTTCCCAGCAGCGCTGCAAACATTCAGCAAAAATGATCAGATGCCTCTGGCATCTGCAGTGGAGAGTTCAGCTCGTGTTTTGTCCATGATTCAGTAAAAATACCATTACATAAAGCAATTGTGAAATATGAATGAAGATTTAGGTCCCCAAATATCGGGCTGCGTAATGATGCATTTATCAGCATCATGGAGTGCTCTGTTGTGCTGGAAATCTGCGTGTAAGTGGCACAAGGGGCTGCTGGGGGCCAGGCAATTTGAGCGAATGAGCCTGTTTGTTTAGCTGTCCAACTGGAAGCCGTGCTCCTTTCTTTTCCAGCAATGCTATCACATGGTGAAACAACCTTTGATATCTTCAGACAATTCCTTCTTGGTTTCTACCGGGTAGATGCATGTCCCTTCCAAAGCAGGGGGCAGTTCCTGAGGTGAAGCAAGGGGCTTGAATGGGTGAGATTGCTGCTTTTTGCTCTGGGCCAGGGCAAAGCCTATAATCCAGGTGAGCGTGGTTTTGCAACCTCACGTCTCTTCCAGCAAGCCTCCTTTTCCAAAAGGCCTAGCTTGGAGTTTCTGCTGCCTTCATCTTGCTCCACCCCAGGCTTTCCCCCCTGCCAAGTGGCTTGGGAATTCGCAAGGGTGTTCTTGAGGAGTGCACAGTGTTGCTGCAAGCTGTGAACGTCACACAAACCACCTCCCTACCCCTGCCTCAGAGGGTGGTGCTGGGTGAGAGACTTCACTGTGCTGAGCCCATGGTGTGAATGTGCCATTGCACAATGAGTGCAGGAAACCATGGTGTTGGACAGCTGTGGGAAATTCCTCTGCCTATTATTTGAAGTTCTCTGGGTTTCTTTCATTATACCTGTGTTTTATTCTAGTTGGCAAACATCAGTTTTGCACAAAGTGGCATTCATTCCAGAGTCTTAACCTGATCCCTGCTGGGTTCAAAATTGACAAAACTCTACCTGGCTATTAGCAAGGTACATAATATAGCAGCTAAATATAGAACTGACAAAGGCTCTCCCTGAAATAGCAGCAGCATGGGGATAAAATCAATGTCATTTCTTACACAGTTCCTTGACAGGCACTTGCTAGAAGAGTCTTATCTGCACCTGTCAGTGATTCTCTTGAATCCTGGTACAAAGCACGGAGCCATCAGTGCCTAATGCAGAGAACAATTGAATCCCTGTTCTGAACCATCCCTGGAAAAGAGCCTTCTCTCTCCCTTGAGGGTTTTAATCTATGTTCTCCTACATGAGATCGTGGTATTGAGATTTGCAGTGGTGCAGTTTAGGTTGGTTTTATTTCTTAAATTACACTGTTTCCTCGTGTACTCTCTAGTAAAGGTATTTGCTTCTATCTGGTAAGGCGCAGTATCCTTTTGGCATTTCTGAAGAGGTGGGCAGGATGAATTATTCATTTTAAAAGTGTGTGACATTATGATGGAGCTTCAGCAGAGTACATTTAAACATTAAAAAATAGGATGAATCAGTTTAAACTCATCTGAGCTTATCATATATCAGATAAAATGACTGATATAAAGGCTAAAAGGGGAGAGAAAAGCTCTTCTCAAACCATTTCTAAATCGGACTCCAAAACCACACCAAATATGAAAGAGGGTTTATTTTCAGATCTTCTAATGCCAAGAGGTTTAGGGAAAATTGATGAAAATATGGGGATAAGGCCCTATTTGGTAAAAAGTGCTACAACTATTGGAACTGTACTGATTTACATCCCTGAAAGACACAGCTAGGGAGGGTGAGGACAGACCATTGGGACTGCTGGATGACTGAGGGCCTGAGGACACAGGTTCCTCAGGGAACTCATATACAGAAGAAAAGAAGAGGCTCTGGCCAAAGCCTAAGGAATAAGGCAGTGAAAGACAGCGATAGGGATCTCATGGAGGTGCTTCAGGATTCTCCTTAGAGTTGTCTACTCTGTCTCCTTTATCTTGAAGTGGTAGGGTTTTTTTTTTTCCTGAAAACACAGATTGTGTTTTCCCAAATCCTTCCACAAAGTCCTTATATGCTTCAAATAAGAGGAATCCCTTAGCCTGTAAAATGGATGTCTTGAAGTATAAAGTCTTTGGGAATAGGATGCTTAGACTCAGAATTCATTACAGTTCTCATTATTTTGATGAAAGTTCTGTCTTAAAAAGTCAAATTCTAAGGGAAAATCCTCTCTAAATAGTCCTTTAAGAAGAGTTTCCGCTTATCTTCATGCTTTAAATATGGCTTGTTTGGTAATCATTTTCACGCTTCCTGCCGGGGGGCTGGGGGCCAGGATGCCCCAGGGCTATTATCATGCTAACTCCCAGCTGGGCGCTGCAACAGGAGTTTCCTTGTTGATGCTCCTGCTCAGACCAGCTAGTTGTGTGGTCTGCATCGCAATTCCTCTCTGTTTCAGGGAGGCTAGGCTGTAATTCAGCTGGAGCCTTCCTGCACATTCTTTCTTTTTGATTTCCCATAACGCTAAAATATCAAGGCTCTTGTCAAGCTGCTCCATCATCTAGACTGTGATGTCTGTACCAGATGAAAAATTGCAGCTCAAACGCCAAGGAGCTGTTCTGCTGCATTCAGGAAGCAGGACTCCTCTGCCCTTCCTTCCTTTCTCTGTGCTGGTTTAGTCTATCCAAATATTTATGCCATGCCCTTTTATTTTATTTTTTTTAACTATCCAAACAGCCAAGGTCTTTCTAGCATGAAACTGAACTTGAAATCCTTTTCACAGCAATAGGCTTTACAGCAGAAATAACACAGATGCTGTAGCGAGTGCCAGAACATGTGCTTTCTGTTTCCCACACAATTAATGTAGCTGTTCTGCTTTACCAAAATCCCCTGAAAGACTCTCTTAAAGCTCCATGATAAGATATAAAACCAAGGGTCTGACCCCTTGTGATCATTAGGATGTGAGGGAATATAAAAAGCACAGGCAATGTTGTGAGCAGTCGCACCAGAAGCCCGTCCAGTTCAGCATCCTGTCATTCACAATGACAAATGCGAATTGCTTCTGAAAAAAAGAGCCCTGAGCAGGCAGTGATGGAAAACCAACCACCAAGGACATTCCTCTCTTAATTCAAAAGAATTATAACCTTTTCTAAATTCATATTGTATTATTTTCACCATCAATTCCTGTTTTTGATAGAAATGTCTGGTCTTTCTGGAAAGGAAGCTGAACTCTTACTCTAAATGCTGTGTTGTGATGCTGAATTTCAGAGCTTAATTATGTGAAGATGTATCCATTGATCAGTTTTTTTTAAAATTTGTCACTTTAATTCAAAAGCTTTCAGACTCCACCCTTTTTTCTTCTTACTTTAAGGCCAATGGGAAATACGTGTTCCTCATCTATTGCTCTCTACCGTTCATTACAGATGCACTTTGTAAGAATACAGAAATATTGCAATCCAGTCAGATTTAAACTTCTGTAATTGCATTCTGGCAAGCTAAATTTCCTTGCAATTTCGATTGGATGCAGTGTTATTCATTAGGTGAGGTCCTAATCTGCTGTACCGTGTTGCTGTGCAACAACTGCTGCTATTAATCCCCTGGGTCAGGAAACTGATATAGTCCTCCTGTATATTTGTAATTTGTAAACTGGTAATGGTTCTTTTTCCAAGGAATATTACTTAATATTTAATAACAGTAATAGTAACGGTCTCTGCGTTTTCTACAATTAAACACTTGGAAGAGTAGATTGTAAACTCTGAAGTCAGCTATTGAAGTATGAAAATTTTTGAGACTTCGCATTTCGGGACCTGAATAGAAAAGTAGGGTAATACGATTCCTATGAAATTATGCATTGCATCCACATACTGCAGCTGCTAAAAGCATTTATCATAATTAATGTAACCACACTGATTATCAGAGGATGTTTGTATAATGATTGATTTGTCACTTGTTGTAAAGCTGTGCAGGACATCAGAGCACAAATTACACCCATTACTGTAACGGTATATGCTTTCATGTGAAACTGTTCCTCAGGGGGGATCTGCTTCTCTTTCCTTGCTCTCTAGGTCCCTCAGAGTCATTTCTATTTCATTAAATAGAATTAGGAGAGCTACTACTAATAATAGGTTTGAACGAAGGGACAATACTGCCAGAGGTGCTTCGCATCTTACCAGAAAACAAAAATCTTTCTTCTCATCAGAGTGGACAGCAAATTGCACTCAGCCAGTAACAAGGCCTCCAGAAAGGGCCTGAAGTCCCCAGGCAGCTTCCCACTCCCACCTTCCATTATTGACTTTCCTATTTTTAGTTGAATTCCCAGGTTTTCCCAAGCCAATTCTTTTCAGCCATTCAACATTTCTACCATGCATGAGGAAAGGATTGCTTCGTGTTGCGTTGCCGTGGAAACGCCTGCTGCCACCCTGGGATGCGTGGGGATGGCGATGGGAGAGGAGCAGGGGGAAAACAGGAAATGGCGAGAGCCTGAGAGGCAACGGCACAGGAGCTCCATCGAGTTCATTTCCTTTGCAAGGCGGCTTGCAGCGGGGAACCCAGATTTTTCTGGATTTATTTGCACAGTTCAGAACTTTGTGTCAGAACCAGGGAATTTGGCACATCATCGCACAGACAGTAAGGGAGAACGGACAAATGTTATCCCTGGTAATTTCATATGCCCACTCCCAAGTGGGTGTTTGATTTTTCCATGGAAATCCACTCCCAGCCTGCTCGCCCCCTGCCCCTTTCCTTGGCCACGCACTCACGCAGCACATACACGTCTCCGTCCCGCGTGTTGTCCCGGCAGCACGAGAGAGGAGAAGGCAGCAGCCGGGCGATTTGCAGGCATTTCCTGGAGCGGTACCTGGTTCCCAGACCATTGCTGAAACGTGTTTTGGAGCGGGGAGGAACTGAGGTGAAAAATTAACATAGGTTGTTGCAGTGACTGTGCAGGAGTGCGGGAGCATATTTTTTTAATTTTCTGTGTGCACATTTCACATTACTGACCCCAAAACTGGTGTTCAGTTCCCCACTCTGACAGCCTGAGCCAGGACTTACTCAAGTCAGCTGTTTTTTTTCTGAGATCTTTGGCTCCAGTGTTACCATAAAGCTTTTGGATCACAGCACGTCATGCAGAAAGTCAGACAGGTATTGAGAGCATCTGTTGTGTTGAGTCATTTGAGTTTGTGCCATGCTTTAGACCACTTGTGGATAAGCTCTCAGCTTTCCGCTGTGTATATACCAGTTTAAACTAAGCTTAGTGTCTGCCTCTTTAATTTTAGGTAAAGGGAAAAATACTACCTGCATTTATGCTTACCCAACATCGTGGGCTTCACAGAGATTGTGGGAGTATAAGTCCTGAGAAGAGGGCAGAAAGTTTAAGGAGGGCGCTAAGATGAGGAACTCACCATTCAGTACTCATACAGCTTTTGCTGGACCCTAGGAGGTGTCAGTAAAGGCATCTCAAAAGCCACTGGATGGTTGTTAGGGGTTATGTCCACAGGTGGGTGGGTGGCTAGTTGCATAAATGACTACAGGTCTTGGGTATCTTGAGGCTTGATACCCTCTTAGCCCATAGAGCACTGAACTACCGTTGGAGAGTGGCCAGAGCAGGGAGAAGACACGCGAGTCTCTCTGAGGTTGGACCAGCTTCTCAGGGAAGCCGTGTTCGTGCTTGCTGACGGGAGCAGTGCTAGCTTACACAGCCAGCGCAGCCTTTTCCTTCACAGTGTTTGGCTGTCCCGTTCTGTAACCCAAAGTGAACAACCTCTGGGTAGCTCTGAAATGCAGTTATCCACAGGAAGTAAAATCCTTCTGGGAAATGGGTTTGGAAACTAACTTTGTCATTGTTACAAATCATCTGCTAAGTGTTGAAAGAAGTGTTGCAAGAAGTTGTGCACTGAGACTACATTTCATGGCTTTTTCCTGCATGTTCTGGTCATCTGTTATCCTGCTTTGATCCCTTCTGGTGTTACATTATCCCCATCACTAGGTTTGCCTCTGTGCTGGGAACCTGAAATTGCATGCTCAGCTATAGGGTTCAATTTGCCTTTTATGCCTCCTGCAAATCTTATTAAGTCCTGTTTTATTAAATGGGAGAAGCATGCAGTTAAGTTTGTGGCTTTCAAAATGCATTAGACTTCTTTTCAAGTATGCAAAGTGTAAATGGATTTTATGCTTTGGGAATGTAGCAGTGTGTTTACAATTTTGGTTAGATAAAAGGTTGCTGAGATGGCCTTTAATATTGATTTGGAGTTACATATTTCTCAGCTTTAATATAGCCTTAGAGGTTCTTTTAGCATTTTAGTTTACAGAATAAATCAGAAAATGAGTTTTATTTTATTTATCAGTCAGTAATGTGCTTTCCTTTCTGTTCCTTCTTAGTGTGGTTAGCCCTGAAAATAGTAGACTGGATAATCTCATTAGGTCAGGCTTTCTTCTTGCAAGGTTTCTAACGTACAGTAATTGGAAACACAAGAGAAAAGAGACGTCTTGCACTGTTTGTTTTTTTTTTTCCTCGTGAATCCAACTCAAACCATGCAGTTTAGTGAACCATGAAAATTATATGTTAAAGTTAAGCCTTCCTAAACCTGAAAATAAAGCTTTCTGACTAATGTAGATTAGGTACCAGGAAAGTCCGGGTTGGTCACATCATTGTGGTACAAACCCTGGCAGCTCACTTAATCTTCCAATGCTGCAGTACCCTCAGCTGCAAAAGCAGAGGCAAAGGCTATTTATTCATCTTGCAGAGGTAGCTGTAAGGTTGTGTTTTTTATAGAAGCTCATAAATAAACTGAAATTTTACAATGAAAGTTGCTGTGAAAGTGCTATGCTTAACCATCCGTTGAGATGAATATAGAGTCATGGGATTGCTCCTTACGGGAAAGAGGCCCCACATTTGTGGAGGGGCCACAGAAACAGGCCTGGAATTTTTGACTTTTTCAAGCACCTTCATTACTGAGATCTAAATTTAATTCCAGTTATTGCTTTGAGAGTGATGCCAAGTCCTATATTACTTGACCTACTTCAAAACTATATGGAGAAATGTATCCACCAAACTGACCTTTTTGTCATTTCACATCTCAGATGGCACTGTAGGAAACTTAGCACTAATTTTTCAATGGGGAGAAAGGGATTGGGGTAGATGTGGTAACTTGCAGGTAACAGGATGCGTATCCCCACTGATTAACAAAAGGACATACTGTGCTTGAGGGACACAATCTCTGGTTTGGTCTGTCATCTGTCTGTCCACTGATCTGGTGGAGAAGGTCCTTGATAAACTGCTCTTTTTATGCTAGTATAAGTCTATAGCGTGAGGGTGGCACAAAGCCGGAATAAAGCAGTATATATCAGGTCTGAAGTTTTCTAACAAAAGGAGTGGGCACAAATGCGGATTTCAATAGGAAACAAATGGTGTCGTAACCAGGAGAGGATGAAATATTTGGTCCATTCCTTGTGTAGTTGGGTACACTCCGGACCTCTCATTTACTGATGTTAGACAGCCCAATGGTGAACTTGCAGTGCAGAGATCCCTAAGCAGGCTTGGTGCTGGCGAGCTGGGATGTACCAGAAGCAGCCTGGCTGCAACAGCCCAGAGCTCGGTTTAGATTCATTTAACCCACTGAACAGCCACATGCTGCGCTTTGTGCTGCAAAGCCTTCGTTGCTTTTGATACTTAGGAGAGGTTGCTTAAGCTAAACATCCAGGCACCCTACCTGCCTTTCCTTCACTAAGCTGATGTTTAAAGGGTTGTAGGTACGAATAAATCACATTGCATTCACATTAAGGCTCCCTCTTTTCCCCTCTACAAAGCTGGAATAGTATAAAGGCACATCAGTAAAAGCGAGTCTTGCCCTTTCCCTGAATACATTTCTAAAACAGGAGTCTCAGCCTTTGCAAAGGACCTCACAGAGTAACGGCTTTGTCAGTCTGTGTTTTACCCAAGTGACTTCCACTCAGAAGTCAGCAAAAGCATCTCTGGTGAGTCCAGCCTTCAGCAGCCAGCACGGAGCAAGGCCAGGTTCCTGCACATCCTCCGAAGGGGCTCCAGGCGGGACGTCGGTGGCTGCGCCCAGCACTGGTGCTATGCACGGGGTTCGCGTGGCTGTGGCACTAAAGCACTTCCCCTCAGCTGCATTTGGGAGGCAGCGTGTGAGCAGAAGCGTTTCTTACTGGGGTTGCTGCAGTGCCACACACAATCAAGACTTTTAATCTGTCTTGGAAGCTGCTGGGCATGGATCGTGGCTGGGCTGGCTGGATTTGCTATGATGCTGGTCTGGTCTCCTTTAGATTTCCATGGCTAGTGAAGGCTTTTGGTGATGTCGGATGCCTGATTTCATCCAAGTCGTATGCGTTCAGGACAGGCTGAGCAGCCCTTCCCCTTAAAAGTCAGCTTCTACTGGGGCATCGGGAAATGGAAGTAAGCAACATTTCCTCTTGTGCAATTGTTGTACAGTATTTGGAAAAAAACTTGGACACTCCTCCTACTTAAATTCCTTTTATAATTACAGATGAGAAAGAAATCCCAAGGCCTATATTATGCAAAGAAATTTCAGAATGAAATGTCTTGGGCTCAGTTGACAAGGAAGGATATCTTTTGACTTCAGGGGAAAGAAAAACTGGAGAAAAGGATGCTATCTACAGAAAAAGCAAATTTCCTGAATTTTTATCTTTTTTTTTTTCCATAATATTGATAAAATAGTGCCATTCTGTTACAGAAAAGGACATTTTGACCTTGTGTTTGTAACTTGTTCTCTCAGGCCAAATCTCAAATACTTTTTCTGTGTCTGAAGTACAAGTAACCAGCTCAGCTGGTCAGCCCAATCAGAGGGGAAAATCTGAAATCTCAAGCAGCTCTCAGCTTCTCCAGCCAGGAAAATATCCATGTTTTATTCATAGAAGAAAAACAGTCAACATCCTGCAGTTCCCTGGATACAACTGGGAGCCTATAAATAGCTGTGCAGTGACACAGCAGCCTGGCAGCGCGGGCGCTGAGGACTCCCTGGGTCTTGTCCTGCCTGGCTCGCGGCTGCAGAACCAGCACGGAGCCAGCTCTGCCGGCCAGAGCCCGCGGCAGCTGCCCGTCCCGTGCGTGCTGAGCTCTGCAGGTTCCTCCCGCGAGGTCTCGAGCCCGTTTTGCCAGCACCCTGTGCGCTCCCTGCCTGCGTGCTGGTCGCGCTGTGCGGCGCAAGTGCGACCGAAGGATTTCTTTTGCACACCCAAAGCAGGTGTGTCTGTGTGCAGGAGGACAAGCTTAAAGCAGAGGATAGGCGTGGGAGAGGACACAGTCGGGAAATGGAAAACAAATGTGTGCTTGGCCGCTTAATGATGTTTTGCCTGATGCATATTCAGTAATAGTTCTCTGTAGCTAACATGGGCTAGATCCTAATGAATTGTAAACTTAGGTGAGTATAGCTATAATAATTTACTGCAGACAGGGATGAAGGCCTGTGAGATTTGCCTAGAGTTTCTCACGTGTGCCTCAATCCTATTTTAGTATTGCTTTAACAGCTCAATAGGCATAGCTGGCGTAACAACTTCATCACGCATCTACGTGATGTATATACTATGTTGATGTACATCCTTGCTCTCCTTATTTTTCAATGCATTTATCATTCTCATGTGGTCATTTCTTTCCCCTCTGCAATTCTTACTGATTTCCAGGTGTTTTTTTTTTTTTTTTTTTGGCTGTTTCTGAGAATTTCTCAGGAACTTTATCTGAGGAGCATTCAGACTTGGTCCTCCCTGGGTGAATAGTGCAGGATTCAGCTACAGAGCTGTATGGACCAATACATGGAAGATTTTATGAAGCACTATTAACGCATTGTTTGATTTCAGCACGAATAAAAAGATAGCTCTGTTCTGTATTCATACTCTTGGGACTTTTCATGAGCTTCTTCCCTGACTTTAATATTTATTGGACCAGAATAACATAAGATTTAGGATTCTCTGGTAATTCAGTTAGCTAGGAGCCAAGCTACAAAGCAGAGTGATGCTGCTTCTAGCTCCAGACATAAACAGCTCTTTACGATGTTAAATGTTCTTGCAGCAAGTAAAGAAACACCACGTGCAGAACGAACAGGTCCCTGCAATGCAGCCAGCGCACACGCGTTTGCCTCGTCCCCCGTGCCGGACTCCTGACGCCCGCCGGGGCGAGGCAGGGGTCGGGCTGGGCCGGTAGCGGCTGAGCGCAGCCCCTGCCCCCGGCACCGCCAGAGCCGGGCCGCGGGGTGCAGAGATGGGGTACCCGGAGGTGGAAGCTCTTGTCAAGGGAGAGCTCAGCTCGGTTTGGGGTGAGGCGCGAGTTCTGCATGTGCTGCAAGAGGGGTACCTGCCTCTTTTGTAATGCTGTGATGCGCACCGAGTCCCAGAAAGTTGTACAGGTTATTTTTAAATTGTGGAGGAAGTTATGTAAGTTCGATCGTGCTAAGGTTTTACTTTATGTTTAATGACTATATTTAAAAATGCACGTAGAAGCATAGAGGGACTTTTAATTACTAAATTTAAACTTTTCAGTGACACTTAAGTAAAGAAAAAAGGTTTTTTGTTTTTTTTTTTAAGTCTTCCTTTTCTTTGCAAAGCAAACATAGGAGCAGACTGCAAGGTTGTCCTGAGGTAAGATAGTTCATGTCCAAGCTGAAGCTCTGAAAAACCACAGTCCTATTTCGCAATATCTTATACTTCACTGATAATGCAAGCATCTTTCATTCTCCATTGCAGAAACTAGCTCTAACACGACCACTTTAATTTCCTTGGGGAGTGCACAATATTACTTTCTGCAACTTCCTCTGTCCAGTGCTTGAAAGAGGCAGTGGTGCTGTCTTAGGCAGCTTACCAGCAAAGGGCTAAGCTATAGACCAGAGTACAGCAAAGCTGAAGCTGAAACCAGTCTGCACGGCAACCTGCTTAGATATCTGCTTTGCTTAAGCCAATAGGATTTGAACACCTGCCTAAATGAAATATGTGCTTAAGTGCTTTGTTGATCCAGGATGGAGTGCTGAACTGGCACGGCATCTCACAAGCTGAGCAATTGTAGCTTTCATAAATAAGTCTCACTTAAAAAGAGCAACTCTCATATCTCCCAAAAAGAGATTTTAGGGCCAATGAAGAAACACACCTGAAAATATTATCTAGTTTTGGTTTAACAGGATGGTTTCACTAGGTGTTAGGGTTTTGATCAAAGGTGGGAATGAAGAGAAAAATCGTCTTTTCTTAGGGGAAACTTTTAGAAAATGTAAAATAATCTAGGAGCCAGTAAGATGTTCAGAGGTTTGGTGGAGTTCTGAGCGTCAGTCACAACTCCCAGACGTGATGGAAAGTTCATAGCTATGCCCTCAAATCAGTGAAGAACACACTGAAGAGTTTCTATTCAATGTAGAATTTTAAACCAGTCTGAACTCATGTACATGCTTCAAATTAAATGCAAGTTGGATGCTTGGCTAAACAGGAGTGGATTATGTAAAGAAACATTAATGTATTGTGGGTTTTTGAGGCACATCCCTTTTTCTGTATGCCTTCTAGAGACAGGATTACAAATCTTTTAATGAGGATCTGCTTTAAATCCTCTGGCCTTTTTGATATGTTTAGGAGGAAACATGTTTCTTTTCTTTCATGCCAAAAGTGACACCAGAGGAAAACATATTTATACAGAAATAAACACATCATCAGCTCAGTTTTTGTGTTCGCTATCTAATGCTGTAAAGCATCTTTGAGAATCCACAATGGACAAAGCGAGTTCTTTGTATTCCACTAGCCTATTGTTTATTTTATTGACTACCAGAGAGAAAAGAAAGAAAAAGTACATTTTAATTAGAGTCATGAGAACTTCTTAGTACTGGAGGTGAAGCTTCAGCTTGGCTGGGTTTTACTTGCAGAATGAATCTGCTCTGGGAATGGATCTGTCCTTTGGTCAGGGATGGGGTTTGTGACATCTTCCTGCTCTACTTCTGCACTGTACTGAAAGCCAGGTATGGCCTTACACGGTAACGTGTTGGATCTCCTTTCCTTCTGCCTTTATGACATGAACAAAACTGATTCCTTTCCTAGATCACTTTTCACGTGAGGTCTTGAGTGTGCTCTGCAAAGCGTGGCGGTGCCTCGCTGCATCTGCCCTTGTAGGGGCAGGCAGAGGGCACTCCAGTTTGTCCAAATTGCTGTCTATGCAGAGGTCCTTTTCCATCGTTTTGGTGATACAGATTTTGCAAAATATGCCGACAGTGACCTGTAGTAGAGCATAAAGCCATGGCTGCTCCAAATGCCACCCCAGAGCTTTCAAACATCAGGCCGCTCTTCCTTGCTGTGCGATTTAGGGAACTGCATGCAGCAGTGAGGGCTCGCTCAGCACCCAAAGTCTCGTCACGACAGGGGCAATTTGCATGGACAGTTTGCAAGGCAAATGAATGACTACTTGAAAATCTCAGTTTTCTCTTAAATCAAAAAAGGAGTCATTTTCCCTGATTATTTTTACATTTGATTCCAATTAACATTGCTCCGATGCTGAAGATAAATACAACTGGCAGTTGAAATTTGGTAGCAGATGAAAGTGGAGGCTGCAGAAAGGGAACAGTAAATGCAGCTCTGCTGGCACGACCTGCCTGTCCCCAGCACGGTGCGGGGGACGAGCCCTCCCTGGGGAGGCTGCGAGGCTGGTGGAGCGCTGCTTTGGGTGGCAGTCAGGGCTGTGCCTCTGGGGCAGCCTGGCTTAGGAGAAACTCGTTCACCGTTGTGTGCCTCAGTTTCTTCATCTGCAAAGTGAGGGTAACGGCACTGACATCCTTAGCACAGCTCTTTGAATTCTGTGGATGAAGTGTGAGGTATGAACTGTTATTTCAGAAAGCAGTAGCCTAAATACACCCAGAATGTTAGTTTCCCCTTCTCCAGCTTGCGCCTTTGTTGTGTTCAAGTGACAGCCCTGAAGGGGGTACAGAAATTTTACAAGTCTCTGAGCTTGTGTTGCCTAAAGGGAACAAAAAAAAATTCTCCCATCTAGTTTTATTGAATATAACCAATCAGGCACAATTGATTGCTCTGAAGTATTCCCAAACCTCGATCTTCCCTGAATGGGAGGCTTCAGACACGATAATTGAAGTAATTCAAATCCTCCGTAAGAAACAACCTTATTGTCTCCTGCTGTGGATGTCTTTGTAATTATGAAGATGGAATTGGTTATCTTTCTGCCCGTAGACTCTAATGAAAGAGGTGGATGTACAGTTAAACGGGCCAAGAACTGACGTCCAACCTGCACAACAGGACTCAGATAAATTCCTGCACTGGCAACAGAAAGTATTCCAATTAGAGGCACACAAAGACCTTTGTGGGGTTTTCTGAAGGCAGCTGAGAGCCCCCAGCAACACAGGCATGGTTTCCTTTCTGCTGTCTAACGCATGAGAGTGAAGAGCTTTGGAAAAGGTCTCATCCCGGATTTTTTCCCCTTTTTTCTCTGAGCTGATACTCTCTTCTTCCATCCTTCCTGCTTTGCGTCTTTAGTCAGTAGTTGCATTGAGCAGTTTAAATTCTCTCTTAAACTAAGGAAACAGCCCTGAGAGGCTCCTGTTCTCAGGGGTGGAGGCTGCCGCCCCCAACGCGGTCAGGGTGCTCCAAGAGGAGACCTCCTGTGGAAGAGCATCCGCGCTGCGCTTCGGCGTGAGTGGCATAGTCCCCAGGTCTCCGCCGCGTCACCCTGCAGCCTGAGGGAAATTTTTGGCATCCTGTGGGCTCTGGGGAAGAGCACGGAGCCATTCTCCCTGTCGGGCGGTGGATCCAGCACAGCACAGGGGGTTTTGCTCTGCTCTTGCAGAGGCTGCGTCTGCCAGTGCCGTGCCCGGCGTTGCCCCTCTCCTCTGGCCCTGCAGAGCTGAGCCCGAGGGGTCCCCACGACTGGAGCGGGGCGGAAGGACAGCGGGTCCCCCGAGCACTGGGCCGAACCCGCGGGTGCCGGCTCGCTGGTGGTCTGCACAGTGTTGCTGCCTGACGAAGCTCCGAGCGGGTAGCGATCCATTGACCTATCGGCAGTAGCTGTGACGCAGTCTGTGCAAAGGAGATCAGGTCATTGCTCCACAAAGCACAGACAGGCCTTTCAACTGCCCCAAATACACGCAAATCTTCCTAAAATTCGGATCAAATGCAAGATTTGAAAATCAGCACGAGCTGCTTCCAGCCCTTATGCTTGCCCTGCTTAAACTGCGTGGAAACTGTGAGATGAGTCCAAATGTGTCTAGTCTGACACATCTTATAAAATGATGAAGCTGAAGTATAAAGAAACCCAGTTTCTTCCACCTCTTTTTGCATAAAGTGCTCATTGTTAATTTAGTTCTGAGAGATACTTGATGGATGGTAGCAGGTAGGTTTCTCCATTATTCTTTCTAATCTGTTTGATATACAATTTAAGAGAGCTGAGGAAAAAATAAGGAGGCTGAGGAAATGCAAATCAGAATTCATTTATGCTGCAATTCCAGCATCCATTAAAAATAACCCATTAAATATTGCCCTCTGCTAAATTTAGTAAATGCTCAGGTGTGTCTGCTCTTGCGCTGCACAAAAAGTTTTAATACAGATTTAATCGTACTGAGTGTTAGGGGAAAGAGCTAATTAGATCGACAAATTTAGAAGGCAGTAGTATATTATATGGGAAGAAATGGGTGATTAGATATTATTCACTGTAAAAGTGACTGGCCCTGGGGAATATCTTTAAGAATATTACATGACATAATCCTAGTTTAAAAATGGAGAAAGTAGAAGTTCATATCATCCTTAGAATTCTTCCTTGTTTCAGAAGTGTCTTCCCCACAGCGGTTTCTGGCACTTTTGGAAGCTGGGCTGTGGTACAGGCGAGCGCAGCGGCGGCCGCGCGGTGCCACGGGCAGCGCTGCGCCTCGGTGCCGCGCCTTGCCCGGGTACGGAGGGCAGGGAGCGCGGTGCTGCGGGCCCTGCGTGCAGGCCGCTGTGTAAATGCCATTCGGGGACTGTCGGACCTGATGATAAAGCTCCGTGGAGGCTCTTTGGGTAAAGGAGGCCCCGGGGCCGCCACCGTCACCGGTAGAAAAGCTTCGCGAGGGCTCGCACAAGTGATGTTCTACACAGAAGGATCCCCCTGGGATCCAGGAACCCTTCCCCGCCGGCAGTGAAAGTGGTGCTGGCGGGTCAGCCCTGCTGGAGCTCTGCGTGGGCGCCCGGCCCCCCGGCAGCCCCTTCGTCCCCCAGGACCTCTGCAGCGAGTGCCGAGGGGCACTCGGCTCGTGCAGGGAGGCGGGTAAGGGGGGCTGCAAAAGCCAGGGCTGCCTGCTGCCGACACTGGCATTCATTTTATAGAACAGTTTCTTTTAAAAACGTTAATTAAAAAGCAGAAAGAACTCGGGTGAAGCCTCAAGTTCCATCTATTGAAAGAGGAAACAAGTTTTCTGGGATCAAATCTTGGGATGAGGAGGGCAGCAGAGAGTTTGGTGCTGCCCAGCAGCACGGGGCTGGCAGCCTCTCGGAGCAGCTGCGCTCCCTCTGCTTGGAGAGGGACCGGTGCAAGGGGAACTGCCATCTCCCCCATGTTAGAGGCTGTTATAAGTAATAATGGGGTAAAACCAAGAACGGTTGTCACAGCTTAGACCTTGCTCCAGCTGCTGGCACCCCCGGGCTGTGTCACCTGCAGTGCATAACGGTATGGATATGGCACAGTCCTTCCCCCTGCGTCCTCCCAGCACCTCTCAGACAGTGAGTGACGTAGCACCTTCTTGGGCAGTTCTGGCAGTAGAAGTACGCACCACACACACACACACACACACACGTCAATTTACCAGCTGATGTATTATCAGAGAAAATGTCATTGGAATGATAGCAAAAATATATTATTGGAAACCTCTTGATTTTAATGACCATCTATCTGTATTAACATCTATCAGTTACATATAACGTGATACCAACTTATTTATGCTCATCTGTACATCTGACAAAAAAACAGACAGCATAGGCTTATGGGTGATTTTCAATTATCCACAGGTCCCATCATATTCCTAATAAATATGATGGAAGTAAACTCTTAGTGATCAAACAGTAAAAATGGGCTTTGATGTATTGCCATCGTGAACTTGTGCAGTTTCTGCAAATTATGGCCTTCATGTATCCCCATAAGATGTATTTTTATAGTATTCATAAAATTGTTGATTAGCCATTTACAAATGACCCCTTCTCAGCATTTTGTCAGTATTATAGTTCTTATATGAAAGCAGTTTTAGGAGGGGGAATGGGGTTATTTTCTTTAAATAAGAAAAAAAACTTGTTTCTTAATGTGTTACAACGAAGTCATCTCAGTGTTAATAACTTTGCTGAGATTTAATCACTACTGAAGATAAATGTATCACATTGGGAGTTCAAGCCCATGGAAAGCAGGAGGAAGCTTTGTTTTTCCAGGAGCCATTCTTACTGTTACTGTTACATTTTCTAAGAGGGATAACATCAGTCTGTGTATTTTTGGGTAACGTGATCCCACCACAACTGGGAGCTGTGATCCCAGCTGGCAGTGGCCCGACCTGTGCAGTGCTCTCAGAGCCACCATCCCAGCGTGTCCGCCTGTCCCGGACTGCCTGGGCAAGTTATCCCTTTCTCTGCTTGCTCCATTTCACCAGTAAAAGAGATTCACAGTAAAAGAGATTGCTGCCTTTAGCAACTTGTTCCATCTCCTAAGGTCATTTTATATTGTTCAAAGAAAGGTATAAAATGTGTCAAGATATCTGCTTACTCTACAGACCCAGTACAGAAGTGATTGATATAATATGTCATTGCTAAATTGCTCAAATAAAAAAATGATTCATTTAAGTTCCCTTATACTTGTCCTTCCATTATCCAGTATTGTATTAGTATGGATACAAAACTGGGCATTTACAGAAAGCATTTCAACTCTACTTACAAACAAAGGGAAAAATTAGTTTACTTAGAAATACTATGGTTTAAAATAGCAATAATACTTACAGAAGCACCGAAACATGTGGCGTATCTTAGTGGCTTTGCTGCCACAGTCACCACGTACAGTATTGCGTACAATAGAGCTGTACTGTTTAAGGCTGACTGGGTGCTTTGCACCATATATGTTAACTATTATCAGAAAAATAAATCATGAGCTGGTTTTGTACTAAAGCACACATTATTTTTCTCCTCTCTAAAGCAAATTTCTGTTTCATCCTTCTGAAGAGGTTCATTTAATAGTGTGTGAAATGAAATGTCAACAAGAATTAGAACAAATGGCACTGTAGTACCCAAGGGACAGCCAGTCTCTGCTGGGAGATGTCTGCCGCCAGCCCCGTGCGGGGAGGGAAGGGTCTCAGGTGCTGCTCGCAGCCCCGCCGCCAGCCCCATGAGGAGCAGCCTTCTGGGGGGGCTCGTGGGGCGACCACTTCAGGACCACCCCAGGGAGCTGGGCTCTCCGGCAGGCTTTGAGAACCTCGGCCTTAAAATCTGGGAGTAAAACCTGCCCGGGCACGCAGGGCATGCACCAGAGCTGGGGTCTGCCCGGGCCGCTCCAGCGCTGCGTGCTTTGTGGCCGCATCCTGCGGGTTCTGTGCGTTGCAGGCAGAGACAGGTGAGCTCCGAACGCGGCTGGGGACGTGCGGGGCATCCTGCAGGGCCGGGCCCTCGAGCGCTGCTGCCGAAACCATAAACAAAGTCGCTGCCCTCAGGGTTACTACTTTTATTAGCCATAAAATCCATTGCTTATGGGAAGTTCAAAAATGACATGAAAACATAAATGTGAGGTATGCAAATAAATCTTTCTGACAAAACTGTTCGCTAGACTCATTATTATGGAAATAAATTTAAAATGTGACTTTTCAGAGCTGTTGAAAGCCATCACTTTCCAGAGCTATTGTATGCCTCTGTGATGAGTGAATGCCAAAATCTGTGGTGTGTGGGGAACGCTTTTCAGATGTTTCTTGTTTGGAAAGTAAGTCCAGTGAAACAAAGGCACCGGATGATTAGGAACTCTCTGTTGTGCTGGATGAGTCCATGAGCTCCCGCGGCGGCGGGCGGCCTGGCGTGCTCAGGTAGCCCATTTGCATTCTGCGCAGAGGTTGCGGACCTATTATTGTGATGTTGCTCACTGCATAAAGCCCAATTAATGAAAGGTTAGGATGCAATTAAAATTTTTAAAGTGTCCTGTATTTCAAAGTGAAGTTTATACTGCAGTATGAATTCCTGGAACGCTGTACAGAATCATTTCCAAAGACTAAGGCATCTACTGTTTGTTTGTTTTTCTTGACCCCTGCAGAATTTTGTGGGTTTCTCTAAAGAGATAGAAACAACGTGCCAGTCTCAGTAGGCCATTTACAGCCTCTTAATGGATTTGTGCCTCTGCTTTTCAAAGGGTCTTGATGCGGGAATACTGAACAGAACTGGGATGTGGGCAGTACTGACAGGTATCAAGATTATCCGTATTGTCAGAAGAATTTTCTTCAGTGGTGATGTTACAGGGATTAACAAGACAGCTACAGGTGGAAAAGTGCTGGACTGACTATCTTAACAAATGGCAGAACGTCTCAGCGCACCCCATTCCCTATCCAACCGCTCACCTCCAGCGGGGGTCAGGGTCTTTAAAGAAACAAAATAACTTGATCACAGCTGCCTTTGGATTGATACGCCACAGCCTTTCTGGTGTAGGGGATGGTCTGACTGATTGCACAGGTTCCTCTGCTCTGCTGCAGAAAGATGGGCCCCAAAAGCAGGAGCAGGAAATTCTTTATTGTGTGATTTGTGTAGAAGCTCAGTGGTCTGCTGACTTGGATTCTACATCTGTAAAACGGAGATGTCAATGTTTATTTAGGAAGGCAGCGAACTTTAATAAATGTTTGTAGCATATTCTGACAGTCCTAGTGAAGCTGCAGAAATGTCATTAAAACTCGCTTCAGTTCAGTTATCTATCTTTTTTTTGTTATTAGTCCAGTGACAGCGTGGGGAGGTTTCTTTGCTGCAGTAAGAGACCTCAGGCTGTTACATTCAATGCAAAAGGCAGTAGGAGTGCAAGAGTTCCATTTGCCTGAGCATGCTGAGCAGATCTGCAAATGGCACGTGTGTGTCTAACATCTGTAATTAAACTGATTGACCTTTCCATGCACAGGCTGGAGGGGAGAAAAGAAAAGTACTAGGTAAGATGGATTGAGAAGTGAATGAGATGCCAAAGTAAATCTCATTTACCCATCCCATGTGTCAATAGTGAGTTGGGAGAACATTAGTCTCTGAAATCATCTCACGTCACTGGTCTCAGATGCCAGCTGTTCGCTCTGCGGAGCCATCACGGGGTTGCAGACTCGGCAGCACTACAACTGCCGTAGCAGCTGAGTTGCGAGACATCTTAGCACTCGGGTCACCTACCACGGCTGCAGCACAGACATCTCCTCTGTCTTTAAAACAGTCACTAAATAGAAGCACAAAATCACTGTCCCGGTAAGGGAGAGAAAAGCAGTACATGGCTCAGATGGAAGAAGAAAATGACATTTTAGGAGGATGCATAATATGAAGAAAAGCAACAGGAGAAGCAGCAAAGTAACTGCTTTTCTTCCCTAGGTCCCTAAGAAAGAGTCTTAGCAGTTAACCCCCTAAGCTTGCACCAGCACTAGCAAATGCCTAAATGGGAGAGAACTCATTGTTTCTGAACTGCGCTTCCCCTGCCCCTTGCTGTGGGTAGCTCACATCTTCGTGCTAAGGGTGGGATGAACGAGGGCTAAGTCTGATAGCTGTTGTGACTGTAGTAAAAGGCTTTTGGGAACCAAATAAGCAATTTACGGTTAACAGTCACACCAGTTACGCTGCTTTTGCTGAGTGTCCTTTCTCCAAGTCCATGGGAAAGCTGCTGGCAGTGCAGCTACCTGCGGGGTTTGCCATGAGATGCTTGCACATCGGTCCCGGGGAAGGGCAGCCTGCGGGCTGGCGTGTCTTGCCTTCGGCTCACCCGCTGCTCCCGCACCGGCTGGGAGCTGGCTCGAGCTGGGGCTGGAGCTGAACACCTCCGGGTGGGACCACAGCACTGGGAGCCCCTGCGATGCTAACGCCATACCCTGTAACGGGTCACGAGTGTCTCAAAGACAGCCCTGAGTAGTGCTCGGTTTTTGAATAGATCGTTCTTGACAAAGCCCATTATTCACAATGGGCGTAAAGCCAATATCCCTTAAGTTCAGAGAAAATTCCTTGCAACTCCGCTGTCAGGCGTGGCATATTCAGCAAGTAATCTGTGACCACGGGGGGCACTTGTGGAGAAGGAAGAGGACTTTTATTGACAGCTGCATACTGTCTCTTCATCAACCTAATCTCTGAAATTTTAGACTTCATTTCCTACCACTCTCCTTGTGATGCTTGACATATTTCGTGTACATAATTAGACCGGAATTCAGACTGTTCAATTGCACATAGGCCAATGCACAGCCTAGAAAGGTATTGCCCAGCATACCAATCTCAAAAAGGGTAGTGAATTCTTCTTTCTTATGCTGACTAGTCTCACGTGAACTTTAACTATGTCAGCACGCAAAGAGAAATTTTTTGGCACGTATAGGAACTAAAACATTATAATAATTTTATTGTAAAGTCCACATATTTGATACTTTTGGAAAATAACAGGTGCAAAATATAGGTAAATCATGTTGTATCTTTGTCTGTAGGTGCACATCTTATACTGCAGCTCTTCAGACACAGATCTATCTATCAGCATGTACTGAGCTGCTCTTAAATCATGCAAAAGTTTGAGCACCTATAAAGGAAAATGATGTGCTTTGCTGGACGGAGGAGAGACTGAGGCTTCTGCCACATCTTTCCTGAGGTGTTGCCTTTCGTGTAATGGGTTCTGTTTTCTACCACTCAGAACTTTTTTTTTTTTTTTAAGAGGGATATTATTTTCTACCATATCTGAATGGTAACATTTGAAAATCATTTTGCACTGATATAGATAACTGCTTAATGATTCAGGCCTTCAGTCTTTTATTTTATGGTCATCTTCTATCATACATAGTGGTGTGATTGCTTTTCACATCTTACACGTAATCCTCAAGAATCTTTTTCATACCCTCTCAATCTGATTTACTCCTGGCTGGATGCATGGAGGGTTATAGGGAAGGTCACGGTCACTATGTTCGTGGGACTTCAAAACTGCATATGGCAGATTTTAAGATGCCCTTTGAGCCCACTGTATGCGTTGGGCTGTGGACTGTGACTTCTGCTCACTTGATTTCTTTTCTTCAACATGTTTCCACAGAAAGGTCATGAAATTCACCTTTAATTTCTGTGCCATAAAAGTGTTTGTGGCATTGTCTCCAACTATGTCATTACACATCTTGCATGTAATTGCTTAAAACTGACAGTCATCTTGTGGTATTTTATGAACCAGTGACAGATCTGTCCAAGGGAAAAATACACAATGAATAATGATTAGGCAGAGTGGTTGTTTTTAAATTCCAAGGTTGGATGGACTCTGTCCATTTGTCCACTGACTAAGTAGAAGATTTGTTGCCTTTGCTGTCATTTCCTCTGACTCTGGGAGCAGGACGGCCCAGACACACCGTCAGCTGGAAAGGTGGCGTGTCCGTAAGATGCACAAGCATCTTACAGGAAAAGTCTTTACAATCAATTAGAGATTTGTTATTTTTTTTTTCCTCCTGTACTTAAAGGTGTCTTGAGCAGAGCTGTACAAATGTTCTTACAAATCCATATTAATCCATATTTTTAAGTAAGTGTTCTCTATATTCCTGTGATTGGAAACATCTCGCTGTGTTTATGTGAACAGTCTGTTTTACAGCTGGGTGACAGACATATTCTATTTTGTGAAAGATCATGCTATTTAAGAAAACCATGAAACTCTTCTGAAATGGATGAAAACCCAATTAAAACCACTTAAAATCAGTGTTCTGTATTTGGAGATGTGATCGCTCTTGAATAAGAGATGTTCCTCTGTGCACAAGACAGCCTGACAAATCTTGGAACTGCTGAAAGTCAGGGTCTTGTCTCAGTGGCTTTCATGCTGTTGTGTACAGCGCCTTATTCCCTAGACAAGCAGCGATATAGATGCAGACAGCCAAAGATCTGCATGATGACGTGAAATCTGGTTTGGGTTTATCAGTTTTACAGCTGCTGACTAGAAGGGACGTTAGTCGTTTGCCACAAGACATAATATTATAATGCTATTTTTATTTTATTGATTTAACCCGGTCTTCAACAGAATGGAATGGAAAATTGCATTTAAAAGACGAGTGGAAAAATAGATCTACAGGATACATTGCATCTTAGATGGCAAACTGACCCCTGTGATTACATTTTGTTAGGCTAAGTATTTGGGCTATATTTTGCAGGCCAGGTTTTGCTAAAAACCCAATTTTACCATAGAACAGCATACATAAGAATAATTTGAAAAGGATTATACAGTAAAAGCTCAAAACCTTGCATTATATTGCAATTTAAGCGGACTGGTTTTGCTGCTATTTAACATTTTGCATACTTTGTGGCAGTATTCAGCACAAAGTACAAATATTCCACTTTATTAAGCTTCTGGGTAAAATTTTTGAGAATGCCCAGCTACCTGAGATACTGACATCCAATTTTTCTAATTCCAAGTATTGTGTGGTACGCACGTGAATTGTTTCTTTTCCTGTCAGAATGTATAGCTATAATCTATTGAAATGGATAAATTGTGGATAAACTCTAACATGAGGAAAGGCCAGCACAGTAACAGAAATACTTTGAAGCACAGGATAGGTAAGGCAGCTGTGGAATAGATATAACCACTTCATTAAATCACTAACAGTAAGAGAAAGAGCCCATCTGCAGTCTCAGCTGAATGACAACCTTTTGCCAAAGTCTGGGGAGACGCATATGTATTTTTTTATATACATACATACATACGTTTCTTGGCTAGATGATGTTGTAGATTCATTATTTACAGTATTTTACTATTAAATACTAACTCAGCTGCTGGGAAGGCAACAACTTCTGCTAGCATTTTGCTAAATAATTTCTGGTCTTTCCCTATGAAGCAGGAAAGCATAGACCTGGAGAACATCTTTTATTCTATCATCTAAAATTCTGTGTGATTTTTTTTTTTTTTTAACCATTCTCTCCTTTTTATCTGCAAGAAGAGATCGAGTTCTTTGATATTTTATTTAGATTGCATTGCACGTTTGGAAGTGAGCCATTTGAGCTGATTACTGATGTGCTTCCTGTAGGACCACTGCCACATCACCTTCTCTCTGGCCCGTGGGTCTTTCAGCTATGCGGTAGAGCCAGTGCCTGTCTTGCAGCAAAATCATAACCGGAACAGTCCAAGTTTGGGATGAGAGGGATATCTGACTATGTTCACCTAATTAAATTCCAGGAAGCAGAGGATTCAGCATATCAAAGTTTTCTTCCATCTATAAAGTTCGTTGCCCAAGCAGCTAGCAACTCATGAACTCTAGGGCATCATTTTCTATGTGTATAAACTCACATTTGATTGCTGAGGTCACCAAAGCTGATAGCGGGATGGAGGGAGTGACCTCCTGCTTTGAACTCCATCTCAGGTGCAAGGAGAGCAGCTGCCTGCTCTCGGGAGGCTGGATGAGCCGAGCACAGTGAACTGTGCAGCTCTGCCATTTCACAGCCAGAGGCAGAATTTAAGTTTCACTTCATTGTGAGAATCCTGGCACAGAAATTCACACAACTAATTGACAAACGGTCATCGGATCCTTCCCAAACACCTGCTGAAAGCTGCCATTAGAAGCAGAAAGTTATCATAATCTTGCCTTGCTCACATGAGGCTTTTTGTCTTGAGTTATAGTGGTGGCTTGCACAAAAGCAAAGACTGTTGTATCTTCATTTATATCTTTCCCTGCTGATAGGACTGGGCGAGGACAACAGTTGCAGCCATCTAAAAAACCCCACCGCCACCTCCCTTGACAATTCTGTCTGGCCTTCAGAACCCCATCACACTAAGCCACTGTGACAGCTTCTGAGGGAGAAATTGACCACAAATGCAGGACACAAGACATCCTACTTCTACAGTATGTTTCACGGTATCCTGTATCAACTCGAATGACGACCTTTAGAGAAAGAGGCGGCTGGCTCTCCGTGCAGTCCAGCAACGAGGCCGAGGACCAGCGAAGACTGATGGATCGGTGGGACACGCTGCGGCACAGGAAGGCTGTCTGCCCACTGCTACCTGCTCAGCCAGCACTACCAGATAACTCCTGCTTCTCTGCTGTGCTGCACGAATAACGTCAGCATTTGTGTTAAGCTGCCTGATACCGTAAACCGAGTTCAGCAGAGGCACTGCTACTGCCTATCAGCGGCGCGGCGTGCTGCGCCTCTGCCTGCGTGCCGCTGTGGCTGAGGGCTCGATCTGCCTGCTTGCCTGCAGGCTCCCTGAAGTTGCTGCTCTGAGGTGAGGGTGCATTAGCTATGCATATTTCCCACAAAATTCCACAAGTCCTTTTCTGACATGGTTTTACCCACCAACATCTTCCATCATAAGCATTTCACGCTGCAGATAAAGCATTCAGTATGCACACGTTCAGATAAATGCCCTTTCTCTGTCTGTGATGATTTAATGGGTGGATTTAATTTATTGTACAGACAAGTGCTATAGGTAGTAGAAGCGCTGTCTGCCCACACTGTTTTGATATTGCCAGGGAAGCAGTTATTAATGGCTACGCACAAATTCTATCCAACAGTTTTCTTAAGTGCCTTAGCTATAGCGCATCTAATACTGAGAGCTGGAAATCTCTGCTCTTCACAGGATGTCCAAAGAAAGCGCTGGTAAACGTGGAAGATGAGATACAGTGCTGTGGAGGAGCTGGAGCTAGAAGGCATCTCTTGCCATAATGGCTTTCCCATAAAAGTAGTGCATAACATGTCTCCCGGATTACAGCCCTACCTATTCAAATCCACAGAGCCCTGTTTCCCTGCCACTGACGCTCATTTTTCACTGGTGTAACTCACTGGCTGTAATGAAGTTACTCCTGATACACATTGTGATCAGAGTGGGCAGAACCATTAACAATTATTTACATAGGTGAGACTGCAAGAGGCTGTCAAAGCTGTCAATAAAACAGCCCTAGAAGGAAGCATGCAGCGCAGTCTCATCCGAGCAGCAGGTTTTATGTGCCGCAGCAACGAACGAACCACACTGGACACAGCTAACGAGGAAGCTACAGATGCCTCGTTTGTTTCTGACAAAAATGAATCATAAAAGCTGCTGAAATTCATTTTCAGTTCACAGTACATTTGGTGCCAGACTTTCATGCTGCAATAATGCGAATATATACTGACATGTACAAGTGAGCTGTGTGCATGTTTATTTACCCTGTGATGTGCACTTGAGGGCATGCATACATAGGTTTAAATATAAATGTTTTTAAAGACTGAACACCTCTTCTCTCCTCAACATTCTTTACCTCCCACCAAATTAGCAATTATTTTTTACTGAAAATCTTTTGCTGGCTAAGAAAAAATGGTAAATATAAATTCAAGTGTTACTATGTGGAAGACAAAATTAAGATTTAAAAATTTTTCTTTCAACATCTGTAGATCTAGTCTCCTTTTCTGAAATCTCATTTTCTCCTTTCTTTTCCAATCTGACAGAATTGAAAATTATGTTTAGCAGTGTGTGGATACATGATGGACTGTTCCTTCCAGACTAGATATTTGAAGAATCCTACCTTTCTGGGCAATAAATTGTCCACAAGGTCTGTCACAGGACAGTGTGGATGTGAGATTTCCTTCAGGCCATTTGTCAAGACTTTTAAATTGTCATCTGACCTGACATGTCTTCTCAGGCCATAAAAGTAAGGTTGGGGTTTCAATGGAGATCCATGGAGATAAGCCATTTCAGGAGCATTTGTTCATAGAATCATAGAATAATTGTGGTTGGAGAGGACCTCTGGATGTTTTCCAGTCCAGCTCTGTGTTGTCTTATGTGGAGGGCAGAACAGTCCTATGGTAACACCAAACGAAAGGTATTAGGACGTGTGTTTTAACTAGTCATGTTAATGTGCATGCTTGTTTGCATCTGAATTTGTAAAGAATGGTAAAACCTGGAAAACAGCATCTACTATTTGTTGCTTTCCTGATCCATCAATTTATGGCTGTCTTTTTCACCAAGAAGTAAGAAACAAAGCATTGCAGTCCTTCAAGAAAGAATCTGACAGTGATGGTGACTTTGCTCTTGAGCTACAGATTAGTTTTCTGTCTGTAAACCGACGTAGCTGTTTACCTGTACTTTACCTATTCAGAAGGCTTTCCCTAGACTGGAAATCAGGCTTGTTCAATGGAGTTCATTAGGTAATGAGCTTATTCACTAAGCTCATTAGTGGTGGAATTCATCCTGCTCAGCCCTCTGCAGCCCAAATCTTGTATCCCTTCAGCCCAGCTTACTACTAGTTTTGACCCTTAGCAAGAGAGGTGACTTTTACCTAATTTGATCTGTTTTGCATATTTTCATTCATCAACTGTCTTGCTGAATGAATGTTTCTATTATTTAATCTGGCCTGCTATTCCTCTGCAGCAGAAAAATATCTAAAAGGGCTGAAGTCTTTGCGTACTGCGTGCCAAGGCTAGAATATCATGCCAACTCATTTCATGAACTGAAGCCGAGTGTCTGACTCAGTAGGACTCATCCTGTTACATGATGGATGCTCTCTGGATTGATGAACAGACGGTTAGGCAGATGTAAGTAGGCAGGAAAACGAAAGAGGCACCAAGTAAAAGTTGTGATTGCCTCCTGTGAGCTGACCGTGATTGCCCATCTGTACACAATCTAGTGGTCCTGCAGGAAGGTTTAAAGCACACACATACACAGCAGAAGCTAGGGAATTCATATTTTGGTTAATTATGCAGAGATCAGAGAGTGAGCTTGATAAAAAGGATATCTCACAGGTGCAGAGCTGGGTGGGAGATGGGCTTTTAGATCTTTCTGAACCAACAGCACAACTGAAATGTGTGACAGTGAAGGATGTGTGTTGGCAATAAGGCTTCATTGATTCATGTTCAAAGTGGTAAATTTAAGTCCTGTTTCCACTCATTTCAGACACTGATTACTAGAAAAAGGCTCTCATACAGTGGAGTAACGGAGGTGTCAGAGTCTGTTAAATTGACAATAGCCTACTGAAGAGGCAGAAAGATGCAACTGGAGCTCTTCTTAGTTTAATATTGATGACAAAGGGCCAAGAAAATATTGAAACCTCAAAAGACATTAAAACAGGGTTATAACTGAAAACAAGCTCTGAAATCAAATGCAGGGAAAGAATAAGTTTGTGTCTGCGTTAGCAGGGTGTGTGGCTCAACGGGAGCTGAGCTCTAGAGTGAAAGGACTCAGCATCTGTACTGTCCACACCTCAGGGAGCGTTAATTTTAGATGAGTCTGAGTCTGGTTCACGGACTGAGCACCCATTAGCAGTAAGAGCACATTAGGCACATTCCTTCAGTGCATCATTCAGTTGTATTTCATCCAGAAGGGATGCTGTTTGCATGCTCTGAAGCCTCTTTGCACTGTGAGCCAAACTGCAGTAAGGACAGGATGATTGAGAGTTTGCTTTCAAAGAGCGCTCCTGATCCAGACTAAGACATTAATGTAGATGGACTCGAGGAGAAAGCAGCTCAGAACAGCTTTCTCTCATTTTAGCTTTCCTTTTGAAGACAGCTTACCTCTGCCAAGCATTAGGTTGCAAGAATAGCTGGCTTGTATTATCCTTTTCAATTGAAAAATAATGTGTTATTTTTGTTCTTATCATGGGGACTGTAATTAATATTTAAGGAGGATGGGTCCCTTGTGCTACAGCTCATACAAATACAGAAAAAAAGTGTGTAGTGTTGATGACGTGTTATCTTCAAATTATACACCAAAAGTGCACGTAGAGTATACTGACATGGAAGTGAGGATTGCGGCAACCGGCTGAGAAAATAAGCAGAATAAAATAGTAGTAAGAAGTGTTTTCCTTAGTACAGAGAAGAAATGAAGGGGCTGTCTAGTTGTGGGGTGAAATCTTCTTATCTCAAAGCTGTGCATTTAAATATTAAAGGCTGAAAGTGAATGAAGATTTTATCGTCTGCTGTTCTCACATCTGATGTGAAACCCTGTATCTACAGGCAAGATGAGAAAAACAGCAGCAGTTTGTGTCTTTTAGACGGCAAAGGGGAGTCACGTGTACAGAAAGAATAAAGCAAGAAGTACGTGAAAAATAATTACCTGTAATAAAAAGCTAAGGGTACTTCAAAATGTTGAGGATGTGTTGTGTACTAACAGGCACTGTTAAAAGTGAACCCGAGAGCTCTCGCTCCTGCCCGCTGCACGGCGGGCCGGACGAGGCTTGCTGGCGCCGAGGCGCTGCTGCTGCAGGGCTGCCCAGCAGCGTCCTGCCCGGCCCCGCGGGGTGCGCGCTCCGTAACCAGCAGCTGCGCCGTTCCGCAGGCTAGGGCTTGTTACGTGAGTTATCTGACCTCGTTATGCGGAGACTCCGCAGCACCGTCGCACCGAGACCTCTGCATCTCTGTGTTTAAGCTTCGGTTTCAGGTGCACGTAGCCTGATTCTGCAGGGCTACCCTCTTCAGAAGCAAACAATCCTTCTCAAGAGCTTTCGGGGGACATACACCAGCCAAATTTTGCAAGGTCCTGAAGGCAAAAAGCTAAAGCTGATCTTTGTTTTAATTTTGCTGCAGATGGCAGGCCAAGATGAAAGCAGCAGGCTTCCCCAGGCGATCTGCTCAATGGCTCTCTTGAATCCTCGCGGTGAAGAGCCTGCTCATAAAATGACTTTGAGTGGCTGCCCACTTTGGTTTTGTTGTTGTTGCAGATGCTTTTATAGGTGAGAGAGAATTCATACGCAAAGTGCCACCCTCCATCAGGAAGAGCGACAGAACTGGCGGTGATGCCGCAGCGTTTGTCCCCAGACCCAAACCCAGCACAGCCCTGTGCAGAAAGTAAGGAAAAGTCCACAATGTAGAGCCAGAACAAAAGAATGAAATCACTAAAGAATGAGAGAGAGAAAGCCAGATGCTCCAGCATCCTTTCTCAGGCTGCAAACCAAAATGAAAAGCTAGTAAAGATTTGCACCTTTTAAAGAAGTAATGAATTGTTTCCTCCTTTGGCAGGCAGTGATTTGACTTGCCACATGCCTCCTAGTAATTTCCCAGCAGGTTTTAATGTTGGAACAATGGCATTCTGCTAGATATTGATTTTAAAATAACTCTTCCACACTTACTTGTAACCTTAAGAGGTGAATTACAGCCCTTGAATGGGCTCTAATGTAGCACTGGTAAATACTTAAACAGACATGATCTGTTTCTGCGGGTGTTGCCCATCCAGGAGAAGGCAGAGCTCAGCTGGACCCTGGCTTTCTCCCTGGTGATGCTCTGCAAGCCCAGTGAAGCACCTTTTTGCCTCCATTTCTCCTGCTCTTTGGTTTATCTGGTTGAACCGTGAGCCTTTGCTGGGAGCAGGACTGTTGGTTCTTGTGCGTGCTGGTAAAACCTGTACCGCCCTGAGAGCAGGTCTTGCTGGGAGGAAATCCACCCCTTCCTCAGGGCACCTATTTCGGGGCATAAACCAGAATGTCCTGCCCCTTTCTGGCAGCAGAGGACTGCTGCTCCTCCAGCTTCCCAGCTTGGCACCCGGAGAGGTGGCTGCAGCCGCGGCCGGGCTCAGCCCCATCTGCGCGGAGCTGGGAGCAGCTCGGGCTGGGCGCTGGGCTCCAGCCAGCCCCGTCGTGATGGGACCTGGTGTCTATCTGGTAGTGTCTGGCCGTGCTTCTGCTGTAAGGCAGCATGCCACCGTTTGCTCTACAGGAAACACAACAACAGTATTTTGCTGTAGGATTGTAAGAAAGCTCTTAGGGAGTGGCACAAAGCTGAGAAAACATGCAGCATTCTGCCTGCGCCAAAGGAAAATATTAATAAATTTACAGTGGATGTAGTAGAGTCTGACAAAAAAAAATCCTGTGCTAGATGTCAAAGCAGCAAGAGTGGGAGGGCAATGGATAAATGACCTAATTGTGGCTCTTTTCTTCTTCAATTTCTACTGAGCCATGATGCTCACTGTGGGACAGCCCTGGGGCTGCCAGACCCTGCTGCAAGCCTGCAGAGGGAACAGAGGCCTGCGGATGGGTCCTCTTGCTGCTGGGGTCATGCACAGAAGCGTGTTCTCAGAGCACTTCCCCAGGTAATGCAAAAACCAGCTGCTAGGTTCAGAGATCTCCATTTCTGAGGCTTGTGCTGCATTAAAAATAAATAAACCCGCTCTGTCCTCTGATAACGTGCTGTGGCAGCTCCGTCCCTGTGCACTTCTGCATGGACTGGTGTGAAGGGCAGGAAGACACGGCTGCATTAAATGCCAGTAGTACACAGCCTCCCCTGAAATCCTGCAGAACCGCACAGGTAACAGCGGTGGAGCTCTCTTAAGAGCTGTGCTGCAGCCGAGGCTCTCTGCTGGAGACTCAAGCCCAGCTGTAAGCGTGATGGGTGCCAGGGGAGATTGCTGTTGACACTAAGCTGAGAAAAGTTTCTCTGATTATCTTACAGCTTTTTGTAGCTTTTTAAATTTTTTTTAATGAGGTGGCCCCACTATGGTGCCCAGGACACTCCTCTAGAAATAAGCTGCTGTCGGTCACAGGTATTCCCACATTCTGTCTTCAGCTGCCCAGAACGTACAGATCTTTTAACATAGCACTAAAAAATGTCTCGCATTGTTTTCTTAATATTAAAGTGGGCCAGGAGTTTCATTTCACATTTTGGGTGTCCCATGCTAAATCCACGCCAGGTCAGAAAGCCTAAGCAAGCACGTGGGTTACAGATCATCCGTGGAGACGCAGGGCGGTTACTGGCAGCCGCCTGCGCGGAGGATTTGCCTCAGCCGCGATGGGAGCACCTGGGCTGCAAAGGCGCTCAGAAATCCCCTCCGTGCTTGCCAGGGGAAGCGGTGCCTGTGCTAGCAATTCACGCTGAAAAGTGATTTCGACTGTATGGACTGTAATCAGCTAGGAGACGTAATCCGTTTTGGCTAATTTGTTGCAGGGCCTTTAACTTCACTTCCCCTTTCACTGCTTTCATACTGACAGTGGCTACTCTGTCCCTTATTTTCAGCTGACCGTTGTAAACTAATTACTTTTACTTGGTCAGCGCTGTTATGAAATTATCATTTTATGAGACTAAAAATAACTCAGATACAAGTCAGCAAGCCAATCACTTCCCTTCATCTCCAGTGAAAATACAATGTTATCTGTAATCTGCATTGCTCAGGCACTCGCTATGATGCAGGGTGGAAAGTGAAAAAAAAGAAAGAGGAGCTAAGAAAAATTTCTTAGTTCAGTTGCTAGAGATGCATCTCTGCCAAGGTTTCCAATGGTAAATTTAGTAGACAAGTTATAATTTTAGCCAGAACCATTACTCAACATTATTTAAAATAATGTACTTTTCACACAATGAGTCTACCTTAAAGAAAAGTTATTTTCTCTTGCCTGTTAAAAATGGGGTGTTTGCACATATGTGCAATCATTACAAATATCTAAAGCCACAAGAAGTCTAAGGACAGATAAATTCAAAATTTTCTTTTTTTTTTTTTAAGAGAGAGAAAAATCCAGTGAATTCCACTTGCCATGCGAATGAATAAAGGTATTTTAATACTTCTGGGGTTCTGGTGAATACAAATAGCTCAAAAATGAGATGCTTGCCTGAGATTTACGTCAAGATAGTGAAGGAAAAGGTTCCATCTGTAGTTTCTGATACAAAGACATTTCACACACAGTATCTGTAAATCCATTAGGGGAAGAAAATTGATACACATTTCATATAAGATGAAGCTGGAGTCAAGAGAATGAAAGCTCAAGAAAATGGCTTCTTTGTGTAGCTCCATCAATTCATTGTCTGATTGGAGCTTCTGTATATTAAATTCAAGCTATTCGCTGGCCTGTGGATATAAGAATTGTTGACTGTGTAGGAAATGGTGAGAGTGATGAAATTTTAGCACCTTGCTTTACAAAGGAAATATCCCACATCTCATCCGTCTTTCCACTGAAGATGTTAAATATGCAAAGTAGCATTTCTATTAAAGCAATTTTTCTGATTCAGTTTAATGGCAGTTACTGGGGTAGTGACACGCAAAATATGGTTACTGGGCCGAGCTGCAATCTTTCTGGAGAACCCGGAATGCAGCATTCCAGAGGTGATTTATTGTTTTCCTTACTTTGCAAACTCCTCTTAGTTTGCATGAAGGAGGGTGAATGAAGGTTACTGTCATCAGCTTGAGTGGTTTCAGTACTTTGCATGGGAGAAATAACTGCAAAGAGATCTCTGTTCGCGCGGTAGCTGGCAGCCCTTACAAGCAATGTGGTCAGTGTTCAGTAAGTCTGTGCTAGTCCAGCTGTCAACAGTTTGGCAGTAAGAGTTTCACGTCCTGTTTCACTGCTTAAATTTCTTCTTCATGATTGAATACCAATAAAAAAGAAAGCCCAAGAAATCAACAAAACAAATAACGATGTTTCTTTCAGAAATGGTTGATCAAGTGTCAGTTCTCTCTTGCTTCTCCGCACCACATTTTGCAGAACTACAGGGTACCAGCTTGAATAACTTGAATAAACCAAGATAGACCCCTACCCCCAAATCCCAGCTCTCTAAGCACTCAGATAATAATAACCGCAAGAAATTTCCAATCTCGCCCCAGATCAGGCTGTTGACATAGCTAGGCCAGCACATCTGTTTTATTGACTTCCTAGTGTTAACCTGGTTCCTTGAATAAATTCTATAGATGCGTCTGTGTTGTCCTAGTGCATTGATGTGTATCTTTCAAACTCATTGACCGGTGCAGCCGAACCTGAAAGCCAGATAGTGATCTTGAAACCAATTATGTTCTTGCAAACTGTAAGGTCAGATAGAGATTCTGCTAGGACCACCGTGAGGGTGGGGAGCTGTGGGAGCTCAGCCTTCCTTAGGCAGCAGAAAACCACACAGCACATCCTTAAGCTCAAACCCAAACAAAATCCATCAAAAATCTCTATTCTTTGGTCCACAGAAATACTAGTTTCTTGACACAAATAGCCCAGAGATCTCCATGACAGCTCCCTCCAGGCCGTGCTGCAGGTGTTGCACCCTCCTCTAGTTCCAGCGTGCTCTAAAATGCCGCCGCGGCTGGGCTGGGGGGGCTGCTGGGGCTGCCTGCTTTAGGGCCGGTGTCGGGCTCGGGCACCCCCGGGCCCGGGCACGGCCGGGAGCCCGGCTGCGGTGCTCCGGCGGCCCTTGGGGACTGCTCCGTGCCCCGCCAGGGCGCGGGCAGATGTGGCACTGCAAATTTCACAGCTACGATTCGGTGCCTATGATGCAGGTCGCAGATGCTGCCTGAGAGTCTGAAACATACTGCTGTTGTCAGGTGAAATGAAAACAGCCATAAAAAGCTTAGAAAAATACACGCTCTGGGCAAAAATGGTACAGGCTTTAGCAGCAGGAGAGAGGTCCAGCACTGCAGCCTTGTTTGTAATGCATGTCAGCGGGCAAAGAAACATGAGGCTGGCCCATCCAAAATCAAATTCTATTTAAAAATAAATAAAAACAAGGTGCTGGTAACAAAGTAACAAAATTTATGATAATTAAACTGTCTCAATATAGATGTGAAGCTGATGGCTATTGCCTATCAAGTTAGTTAAAACCAGGAGGAGGGCATAAATGCTCATGACGGGAACTAGCAGCGCGCTCCTCCACTTGTGTTACTGGGGCGGAGGGCCAGGGAGGCCAGCACCTCCTGCAGAAGAAAGTGTGGTGGCAAAACTAGTATTTATTTTCCTGGTGTTTTAGACAAGGGCAAGAGAGAAGATGGGTAGCTGTTGGTCTCTTGAGAAAAATGTTTCTGCATGAATTGGATAGCTGATTTTGAATTAATTTTGAATAGTTGTTTCAGCAATTCAGATTGATTTAAGATGCACCCAAGAATAATGCTTTCATTATAAAACCTCCTGAGCAAAATTTAAATCGTGCTAAATTAAAAACAGCCTCTGTTAAACCAGGGCTGATGAGCACAGCAGAGGGATCAGAGATGCAGGGTCAGTATAATTTAATTCCTTTGCTTTGTTTCCCGTTCCAGAAAAAATGTTGTACCTTTCTGCTTGGGTTGTTAGCTACCTAAAGAGCTTGCAAGTTGTCCTTGATTTCTCAAAACTCTGCTCCTTGATTCACATAGCAGCACCACCAAAAGTAGCACTTACTCTATTTTATGCAGTGCTTCACCTTCAAGCAGAAATGCATTTTTGTTACTTTTCCTTTATGGGTCAATCTGGAAATTCAGTTGTATCTGCAGGAATCTGGAATAGCAGCAACTGACTCACAGTGTAGTAGGAGAGCTTTGCAGTTGTGCTTTTCCAGGTCCAACCCTATTTTTGGTGCTCATGGGAAGACCATGCTTCAGAAAGACAGGCAGCTTGATCTGAAGCCCGGCAAAATCACTGTAAATATATATTTAATATGAATCACGACTAAGATGCTCAGGAGCACAGCCAGTCTGTTCTGGCTGAGCAGCGGAGGGTAAGATCCTGTTTTGCGGGGGGCTGTGAACGCGCCGCGTGGAGCTCGTGCGGGGGGCCGGGGAGAACCGAGATCGGCGTCGCGGCGGCCGTGCTGCGCGTGGGGCAGCGCGTGACTGTGCTTCAGCAGGGCACGAGGCAAAACCTTCAGCCGCTGTAAACAAGTGGAGCTCCACCAAAAGGAACAGACTTTCACCGAAATAAAACTGATGCGAAACTGCAAAGAACCAGGACAATCAATGTGATATTTATCTTTGGGATGATGGGAGAAAAAGCTTCAAAGTGAAATTCTGAGCAAGAGAGTCAAAAATCAATTTAAAAAATTGAAGGATTTTCATTTTTGTTGTTGCTTCTGTGTCTTTTGCTGAAAGGAAAAACCCTTTTGGAAAATTCTATGTTATTATTGGTACAAGGCTATAGTATAGAGGCTAGCTCATACAAACTACCACAGCTTCCTTGGTTTCAACTGAATAAATTTAATTTACATCAGCAAATATCTGGCTGGATTTTTTATTTTAATTATTAACATTAGTCAACTGGAACATCTGTTAATGCTTTCCTAATGCTAGCCCTGTTTTTAGATTGTAAGTAAACTTTCCCTTTTATATAAATTGAGCTAATTTTTTAATGTCTTAGTAACACGGGGAAAGTTATCCTACATATTACAAATCACTTTTATAAAGCACTCTGTCACAAGCAAAGAAATTACAGTGTCAGGGAAATGTTCAGTTATCTGGATTTAAATGTATCAAGGTTCAAAACAAAAAATATATACGTATACATACCTTTGAATTAAAAACTATTGCACTTTATAATTTCTTGTTTTAAATACTGGCTAAATTTTTAAAGACAAATAGCAGATAACATTTAAGATATTTATAAAAGCTCTGAGTGTTGCTGAAATGGAAGCAGCTAACAGGCAACTGCTAAATAGGCAAAGTCTGATGTATTAGGAAGCATGTTAGGGACTTTGGCTGCATTTTTGGCAGCCTCTGTGAGACGGGAATTGCCAGTGCTCTCGTTAGTAACAAGATCCTTCCAAACATATTTAAATGATTTCTGAAGAGAGAGGTATGAAATATTGAAGGAAAATGCCAATTTGTCAACACTGAAAGGTTTTATGGGGAAATGAAGGGGACCAGGGGATGTTAACCACCCACATGGTGTGAGTCAGGAAGATGGGAATGACCTGGGGCCAAAAGTTTCCTCTCTGCAGCTCATTAATTTCGGCGCCGTGGAGCTAAGCCGTGGTAAGAGCTGCTGCCCGAGCCCCGGGCTGGTGCTGGCACGCGGGTGCCTTGCTCTGAGCCGCCCGCAGCATCCTGACAGCAGCCACCCCAAAGTGCTCTCTGTGGGGATCCAGTGAGTAGAAAATGGGTTTTCCTAGCTCATAGGAGCGACTTCTCTTTCTAGCACAGGTTTTGGGCAAGCCAGTCCAATGCGTCTGGCTTTTGTACTTGGATTGGAAAGTGCCAGATACCTGATGAATGCGATCGTAGGCAGACAGATGTCAGAGAGCACAGGCGTCTCTCTTCAGGGTCTGGTATTGTCCAGGTTTCTGAATGTCTTTCAAGTCTGTGAGAATGACAGCAATCCTAGCTGACAGACTGTTTACTAGAGACACCTATTTTAATTAAAATCCTGCAACAAAAAGTCCCAAATCAGTAATACTAGAAGTTTAAGCTTTAAGGCTTTGATAGCATTTTATAGGTCCCTTTCCAATGAACTCTTACAAAGCTGTGTTTAAATGTCTTTTTTTTAAAAATTCTTGTCAACTCATTTAAAGCACTCATTCATCTATAATTTCTATGATTGCAACAGATTGAGGACACTTTAAAGTCCTCAGGAGCACTCTGTTTTGTCTGCCCATGTGTTCAGAAAAGAAGAGAAAGAGAACAAGACCAAGTCACTACACTGACGGGAACAGAGACTTAATTGCACTCTAGAGCTCATTCTGCATGTATTTTACAAAGAAGTTTTGCTCCCAAACACTGAGTGTTGCCTTGACCCTAACTTTTCGATGACAAAGATATAACAACGTATGTGTGAATATGCATGTGTGTGTAGAAGAAAGATAGGTGCAATCATTGTTAAACAGAAATCAGAAAATCTTTTGGTGACTATGACAAACATCTACGTTTTCATTTAATGAAGAAATTCAGACCTGCAGATGTGATATGCTCAGATTCTGTGCCTTTCTGACAGCTGAATTATGATTTTAATAATTTAAAAGTACTACTGTGAGCCTGTTCATGCCTAATAGGCACAGAGAAGTGTTTAAAATCAAAAGCAGCTTAGAGAAAAAGTGGTCACCATATTACAAGAATGAGAATTGTCTACATCTGAATATTAAACTGTGTGAACTCTGCAGTGGGAAAATTCTTTGCGAAGTAACTATAAAGTTAGTGTATTATTCTGATGGATAGAATTAAGAGATTGCCTACTTTCTTTCATGTAACCCTGTCAGGGCGAGCACTTGGTCATTCTTACAAAGGTTTTCATTCAGAGAAACAGAAGCTCAAATCTATAATTTCAGTAAAAATATCTATAAGACAGAAATGAAATAGAAAGAAAAAAAATAGTGCCTTCCAGGCTACATTTCTGTTGCTTTGACTATCTCATTACCTCTGTACCTGTCCACAGGAGCATTTGAATTTCTACTGCAACCGCTACAGCGTACTACTATTATTTTTTAAACTCACCACTAAAAACAGTCAAGAAGCTTGCTAAATTAAGGTAAAAAAAAAAACAAAACATGTCTTGGAGATCACTGAATATCTTCAGGAGCATAGCAGCCCACAATATCCATTTGAATTCAGCAAATCTGTAATTCCTGGCATGTCAAGCAAAGAAACTGTGACCGACATTGCGAAAAGAGACAAAATACACATCAGCAATTTTGTGTAAAATCTATGGCTCAAATGAATGTCTGAAAAAAACACAAACTCTAGTTACCAGCTCCCTTCTACTCACGTTATCTTTTCTTTTCTGCAGAACGAGTGCAAAACAGCACCTGCTACTCCACAGCCTTGCTTCTCCTACATTCATTTACCTTTGTGCCAAGCGCTTGTCAAATGGGTTTAAGTGCATTTTCTGTTTTATACAACTTTTCATAAGCATAAATTCCAGAAGTTGTCAGTCAAAGAACAATCAAGTCCTTAACAATTCCAGTCCCTTTTGGAACATGCACCCGGAGAAAACGCTTAGGAGTAACTGAAGTCAAGCTCCTAGTACATGCTTGCCTGCTGCTCAGTAAAAGAAAAAGTGATACTCACCCCAGTGTTGTCATGGTTACAATAGTGTACCAAAAGGAAGCAGGAATACTGGTGAATTTGCTTGCTGAGGACCCTTTCTCTGCATAAAACATCACAGTTGCAAAGATGATAATTGCCATAGTGAGGGAAAAGAGGAGAAAGCCAAGCTCAGAGGCACAGCTCTTCAAAGTGTAGCCCAAGATTCTTAAGCCTTGGGAATGGCGAGAGAACTTGAAAATCCTGAAAACCCTAAAAACCCTTAGTGTCACAAAGGCTCCACTAACATCCTCATTGTTGGTCATCACCAAGCCAATGTAGTATGGCATGATGGCCACCACGTCAATGATGCTCATCACGCTTCTGATGAACCTGTAGCGACTTGGGGCCGCAAAGAGTCTCAACAGGTACTCAACTGTGAAAATCATCACACAAGCCGTGTCCAAGCAAAAGAAAGCCACAGCATATCTCTCCCCACATGGAAGCTCCTTGTTTCCAGGCACCGTGCCACAGGGGACAGTTTCCACGACGTTGGTGATCACAGAGACAGCAATAAAGAAACCGGTGACATAGTAAAAGACTAAGGCTAAGGTGCTGGTATGGGGGTTCTCAAAGGCTCGCCACATGGTCTGCCGGAAGCTCAGGGATGGCATGGACCCTTCTTGGTTGTTTTCAGAGTCATTGTCATCCATCAGCCGCTCTGCATTTTCCCGCTTTCTGTCTTTGTACTCTTCATAGCAGCAGTCCCCAATGATTTCAGGGAGGATCCCATAGAAGGCAAGCTCTTCATCGTAGGCAGAGATGCACTCGTACCTGGGATAGTGCAGCTTGCCAGTTCTATAGAAATTTAAGATGCACCTGAAGACCTCAGGGTCCCGGTCAAAGAAGTACTCCTTAGTGTCTTCATTGAAGAAGAACTCCTTCTCGGTGCTGCCCAGCAGAGTGTCTGGGTATCTCTCAAGTGTAGTCCTCCAGGTCTGGAAACGCCTGCCACTCACATTGAGAATGATCAGCTCATCTTGCCTCTTGTTTTTCTCTGTTGGAGCCAGTGGCATGGGACAGTTGGCCACTGGCATCCATCCTATGGCAGCTGCCCTGGCAAAGGGCAACCACGCTGCTACTCCTGCTGCCATGCTGACCCCAGGCCGTGCTACTGGAGAAGACAGTTCGGCTGCTTCTGAGACCTGGCGGAAGTCAGATCAGTTCCATCTAAAATGCAGAACAAAATAAAAACACAACGCAAAGTCAAGCAGGGTGTCTTGCTCCACTGTGTTAAAGAGTTATCGATCAGTATGTACACAAGAATTTAAAACAGCCGGCTTGCCCTCGTCTCCTGTTTGAAGAATGATGTTAAACAAGGCACACGATAATCAGCTCAGCGAGGTTATGGCATTATTATAGATTGAAATTTTGAATAGCAAATGATTCCTCATTAAAAGCATTTTAAAAGTAGCATAAACACAGTAATTTATATTTGCTTCCTTACAAACAAGACTAATCCGTAATTCCCCAGGTGTAAGTCTCATGTGCTCATCCATTTAACTACAGCTGTCAAGAAAGAGCTGGGAGCTCCAGTGAAATCAGCTTGCAGTTCACCCAATGGAATTGTACGTCATGAAAAGCCACAACTGGACTGAGCTGGGTTTCCAGTTTTAAAAAAGTTCAATATGTAATGAATCTGAACATTGTCAGTTGAAAGAAGCACAAAATCTTCCCTGGTTTTCATTAATTTTCTCCCACCTTTAACTAAAGACCTGGACTCAGCAGCAGTTTTTTGCTGGTCTCTTGGATTTAGAAATGTGTTTTACTGTTGTGAAATCTTGCATCCCTCCACTGGACCAGAGGAAAATTCTGACTTTTGCAGGAACATTGCTCAGAGTATCTGAGCAGCGGTAGGTTGAATCCCAGGTGTGAAAGTTTACGGATCTTCCAGGAGGTATGTTTTTAGGTGAAGGACATGAACACTGGATTATGCTACCAGCTGAGTACCAAGAAAATCAGAGTGGGGCAGCCTCCAAACCTGGACAGCTTTCTTCCAGCCTGAAGATACTTTGATTGTTTCCTAGTAGGCAGAGACAGAAGTCCTTCAGCCTAAGAACTGAAGGACTGTTAGGTTGAATTGAAATATGTTCACTGCTCTCTTGACTTTAGATGAAAAATATCCCAAGTTGTCCAGATCCTCAGCCACTGGAAGCCAACATTCTCTTGAAATTATAGTGGTTATTCTGCTTCTGGACTGGCAATGAGTTTTCTTTTTGGTCTTTGGTCAGAGTTATTACAATATTTAACTTTTGTTTTAACTTATATTTACTTTTATTTCCCTAATGTTTTTCTAGTTCTACCATAAAACTATCTGGAGAAAGGTACCATTATCATATAAGATGCATTAGGAACACTATCAAAAGTCAATTTATCAATGGAGATTCCATTGATTCCACTGGTTCAGGCCCTCAAAGCCTAATTATATCTTCTACATGGAATCCTTCTATGCAATTTTACTCTGAACTTTTTTAATTATATGAAAGCTGCCATTCCAGCCAGTAAGGCTGCAGCATTATTGATTTCAACAGCCATCAAAATACTGAATAAAAAATGACGGAATCAATCTGTGGTGAAAATGACTGAACTGCTCCCTGAAATGCTCTTCCTCTTCAGGGCACATTAACATTCATCACCTTAATGTGGAGTATCTTTCTATGCAATCTTACTATCTAAAGGACAACTGAAATCCCTCATGCAAGCATCTTACTGCTGGCTGGAAGAGGTTTTGTAATTATGAAGCATATAATAATCCATAGTGATGCTTGTCCCAAGGAGACGCTTTTCTTATATACATGCACTGGAGCTAATATCCCACAATATTTAGCTATAAAGGATTGCTCAATATTACTATGGACTATTTTTTCTCTTTCTCATAAAGAGTGAATTTATTGCATTAATAGTGCCAGACTGACAGCCCTGGAGACCAGAATCCTTTGTCCGTGGCAGAGGCAGAGCACAGCACTGCAAACTTTCTCTGCACTACTTTGAAAATATGCCTGAGTCTTCAGCTGGAAGGCAACCTCCAGGGGCTCCGACAGCAGAGCTGCCGATTTCTTTTTGCAGCAGTGGTGGATCTTTTAACTTTTATGAAACACTGTGTTAAGAACAGGACTGCAAAACAGGAGGCAGCAAAACGACAACCATTTCATTCATTAATCACCAAATATACACAGGCAAATAACCAAGAGACCAAGATAATGTATCCCGTCCCTAGTTACCCTGCTGGTAAACTGTCTTCTGTGCTTTCTAATTTCAATTAGCATCACCACCATAGCCATTCTGCCAGGACTGATTGGTGATGTACAGTGACCTGAGCAGCTACAATACACTGGATCTTCATCTTCCCTGATTTCTCTGGGGAACCTTATTAGAAATCTCTTCTGCACTTATAACTTTGGTTGTAAATTCCAGGTTACCTACATTAGCTGCTTAGGCACTATAAATACTTCACATATAATTGTTCTAATAAAGCACTGGTAACTCATAAGTGACTTACACATTTTTAAATCATTTTTTAAAGATAAAATGGGTCTTTCTATGCTAGCAGTATATGTGGGGAAGCTATAAATAGCTATTAAATGGACAGGAGATTAAAACAAAAGAGAAAGAGAAGGGTATTCTTCCATAGAAGTTTAGTTCCCATTTCTCTGTAACAAGAAAATGCAGCTGGTTAAGAAAACTTTGTGCTTCATTTTCAAAGTTGCATTAATCTGTCCCATTTGATCCTCCAAATACTCAAAAAGACAGCCTTTTTCATCTGTAAATTGGGTGTCTGTAAGGAAGGACTGAGAGGGAGAATAATCAAATCCCTTATCACAAAGGTTTTGCTTTTTCTTGTCCGTGAATCTTTGGAACTCCACCCTGCCCCGAAATAAGAGAGAGAAAATCAAGGGAGAGGTAGGACTGGATTTGTAATTCAGAGCTGCACAAACTAAGCTAGGTTAAAAAAAAAAAAGAAGTTAAATAGTTTATCTATAAAATATGGAAAGAAGCCTCATTTTCTGCACACCAAGCCTGGGTTTTGGTAATTGCTAACCATTTTCTTTAGGCTGGAAAGCAATTGGCTGGGCTCAAAATATATTGTACAGTTGACAGTCTCTTCAGCTTGCATAGGAAACAGTCACGCTTCAATTCTAACAAGCATGTATTTGCCTACACACACATTTCTAATTTTAATTACTGTAATTTCTGCATGTAATTTGAAAAGAACTAGTTAACAAAAGATCAGTAGCCTGTTGATGACATTTAGAGGACCTTCTACGCAAAATAATTTGCCTCCTTCTAACTTAAAAAAGTCAGCATCTGTGGAGAAAATAATCTCATTTCTTCAGGTAATTTGACAGGAAAGCCTGTGGCTTTGCCCCCGTCTCACCAGGACTCCGAACCCATCTGAACGCTTCCCGACCACCTCTGGCTGTCGCAGCGCCAGCTGGCTTCACTGGCACCCTGATTCGATCCCAGCTTCAAAACAAAACCCTGGCATGCACGGCTAGATCAATACAGCTCTGGAGGAAAACTTTAGACGACAGTCATTTCTATTTACCTAAAGGGTCAAGAAATAAACGATGGATTCTTACCACATTAACTTCCACCGGCAATGCCATACTTAATAGATGTCTCTTCATTATCTCACAAAAACAGAAACAAAACAAAAATCTCATGGTGTCTCCCTTTCTGGAAGCAGAGAGGGATGATTTAAAATATGACTAATAAGATGTTGTGAGTTTCCTCATGAGGCACAATGCTAATGGGAGTGAAGAGCCTTGAGATCATTCATTCTCTCCTTTTCTATCCTTTGTTGGGTCAGGCTCAGACAGCAAAGACGCTCTTGCTTAAAAGCAAAATATGCTTTTTATGTCAGTCAAAGCTTCAATATCCTCTTTCAGTCACATATTCCTTTCCCTCCACAGTCACATCAGATTACAAAACTTTCTGCAAAGCATTCACTCCCTCAGCCAGTTGGAGAGATTGGGAGCAAAAGCAACAGGCTTAGAATAAACGCATGCAAACTTCTCCCCCCTCCCAGTCAGCCCAGAGAGCCCCATCCTGCAGGCTCGCAGCAATGCCTTACCTGGCAAGGAAAGACACTCAGCGCCCCAAGGTAGGGCTAAATCTGGGGAACTGAAGGAAGGGGGAGCAGTCACTCCTCTGGATAAAATGTGAAGTGTGCTGCCTGCCTCTTGACTCCCTCTCTAAATGCAGTCAGAAGCAATCAGAAAATGCGATCATCATTGTGAAAGTATATATAGAGAGATGACTAAACAGCTTCTCCCTCACTACAGCCGAGCCCGAGCCGCTCCCTGCCTCCCGCCCGGGCCGGCTCGGGCTGCCTCCTCCCCTCCCAGCCCCGGCGCTCCGCTGGAAGCGGCCCCGGGGCGCGGAGCTGGCGNTGCGCTGGCAGACACCCGCAAACGGAGTCATTAAATACACACCGGAGCCTGCGCTGCGTGCTAATGTGCCAGCGCTGGCGAGGCTGGGGGGCGAAGGGGGCAAAGTAGGCGATGAACTTCACCGGTGCCTCCCGGAGCGCGCCGCGTCCGGCCGCCCGGGCAGGCCGGGACCCTGCAGGAGAGGTCCCTTCTGGAAGAGAGCGAACTGTTCTCCAGCGTCGCGAACCTACGGGCAACACCTTAGCCAGGGCAGGAGGCAGGATAAAAGCAAATACTTCACGCTGAAAGCGATCCTTCCCTCTCTGCTTCTCCCCTCTTCCCACCCCGTCCCCTTTCCCCCTTGCCCTGCCGTTCCCGCTTGCTCTGGTCCTTGGCCGCTCTTACCAGTCCTCTCCACACCACCTCAGCATCCCTCCTTCATCCGCGGTCAGAAGTTGGACTCCAGATGCTTAGAGCAGGCATCCTTGTTCATTTATCTGTTTGCCGGCGAATCCCCCTTAAATAAATAACTATAAGCCCAACTCACAGCAAACCAGAAATGCCCTGCTCTGCTCTGCCGGGCAGCTCCCGGCAGTGACTGACGCGCCGCAGCGGTAGTTAGTGACTTCCATAAAGTAAGACAAATACATACGCGAAATACTGGAGCTCAGCTGCCTCGCCATTGCCTCGCGTCCTTCCGCAGCTGAATATTACACTTTGATCTATCGCCGGGAGTTGGGGGGCTGGAAGAGTCTGCGTGGCCACCAGGTGGAAGAGCGGCAGGGAGGGGAGAGAAGGGACGGGAAGGAGCGAGGGAGACGCGCAGAATGCGGGAGAGCGCGGGAGTGAGAGCGCGGAGCGGGGGCGAGGACGAGGAGGGCGCCGGGGCGGGAGCGAGGCGGGGGCGCCGCTGCTGCCCCTCGCCCCCCCGCGGCTGCCGGCGCGCCTTCCCCTCGCCCGCGGGCGAG
>VXAL01004407.1:1047418-1199655 GCA_013399475.1 Chauna torquata
CGTGCAGCTGGCTGGGGCAGCGGCCCGGCGCTGCGGGCGGCTGCGCAGGTGCCCGGCGGTCAAGTCGGGCCTTTGGAGCTCCCTCCTCAGACGTTCCACCTTCCATTTCATGCAGCAGATACAAATTTGCTCCACGTTTTCAACTGGGTTGACTCTAATTTACCAGTTATGGTGTGATTGTACTTCAGGAAGAGCTGCTTTCCTGTCTGAGACGGGCTATAAAATGAAAGGGTTTGTACATGTTAAAAAATAAATAAATTAAAAAACAGCTGATATATTTGAAATTCCTGAGAGATCACTCAGTTACTTTAAGTTTGTGCAGATTGAAAACAGTGCTGTGTTTACTTTAGAGGCAGAAATGGTCTTCATTANTTCTTTGCTTCTTTTTAATCTTTTCTTTCTCTCTTTTCTCTCTTTCACTCTTTCTCTTTCCCTCTTTCTTTCTGCCTTTCCCTTTCTCTCTTGCTTTCTAGGAATATCTCTTTAGGTTCTAATGAACCAATTATACATTTTATTAAAACTTTTTGAACAACTTTTTATCATTCTATTCCTGAAAAGTAGAACCTGCCAGCATTAAAACAAGCCCTATATGCAGAGAAACAACTGGAATAAACTATGCAGGTTAAATATCAGTTTTAAATATAGTTCACATCTTCTTTTTGCTCTGCCATTTTCTTCTGTATTTATATCCTGTGCCTCTACAGTGTGTTTTATTTATTGTGTTTGTTCTTTACACTGGGCGCTATCCTGCATTAATTCTGCATCTAAATATCCCATTGACTTCATGGCAATGCTGTATAAGCATTCTGTAATGACAGTTGCAGTAATAAAGCTAGCTTGGCTGCTTGAAATTACAGCTTGCCGTAACGTTGTAGCTTTGTAGTCTGATTATGTCCTACAGATCGTGCCAACAGTTTCCTTGCTTTGGATCCAAGCTTGTGAAAATGCCTGCATAGATTAAAGAACGATCATTAATAAGATTATGCTAAAGAGTCAGTCTTTGTAACCTTAAAATTATATATGTGCTCTGCTGATTGAAAGAGCCTGGAAAACACAGCTGGTTGAATATCTCTCTGCTTCTCTCAAAAAACTCTTTCAGACCTTGGCTAACTCTGTTAAGCTCTGTGTTCCTAGTTTCCAGCTAAAGAAAGAATATAATAATATTTACTGAGAAAAAGTATTTTATCAGAATGTATAAATATTTATAAATCGCTATAAACTCCTGAAGGAAGGAAGTTGTATAAAAGTGTAAAGGTGATTTAGTTTGTCTGTCTCTCTATCCCTCACTTTGGCACTTCTCCAGAACTTCATCCGGCCACCCCTCCAACGGTCCACCCTCCAAGATTAGTATCGGGCTTCTCATCACGGTACGTAAGCACACAAAATAGATAGTCCTAAAAATGAGCAAATGAAGGAAGGCGCAAGGCACTTTCTATCGCATCCTATCGATCCAATGCGAAATATCCGTCATTTTCTTTAAGATGCCTTCATGCTACAGGCAGGGCAGAATAAGGAGCCGGGGTATCTCGCTCGCTCGCGTGCCTGCCTCACGCGTACAACGCGCCGCTGCCGGGGCAGGGGCCCGGAGCCGGCAGCGCAGCCTGGGTGAGGCGCGGGGACACGTCCCGTGCAGCTGGCTGGGGCAGCGGCCCGGCGCTGCGGGCGGCTGCGCAGGTGCCCGGCGGTCAAGTCGGGCCTTTGGAGCTCCCTCCTCAGACGTTCCACCTTCCATTTCATGCAGCAGATACAAATTTGCTCCACGTTTTCAACTGGGTTGACTCTAATTTACCAGTTATGGTGTGATTGTACTTCAGGAAGAGCTGCTTTCCTGTCTGAGACGGGCTATAAAATGAAAGGGTTTGTACATGTTAAAAAATAAATAAATTAAAAAACAGCTGATATATTTGAAATTCCTGAGAGATCACTCAGTTACTTTAAGTTTGTGCAGATTGAAAACAGTGCTGTGTTTACTTTAGAGGCAGAAATGGTCTTCATTAGGGCTAATCTAAATCTTTTTATCATAGCACTTCCAGTGAAGAATTTATTTTGACATATAAAAAACTGCCCCAAATTGGATTTGGATCAAAATTTTGTTTGTAAGGAAAACAGGACTACTAAATCTGGAAAGTGCCCATAATAAATGGTCTTTCATAACACAGTTCTGCTTTAGTTTTTTGTTTGTTTGTTTTTGCTAAATCAATATCTGAAACATTTTAAAGAAATTTGTGAAAAATGAAAACCAGAATTAATTCTCTCAGCATCTGTCAGAAATTTTTAAGGGGAACTTGTTATTGGCTTAGAAAAGCCCCAAAGAAAAAGAGTGAGTAATTTTCAAACACCTTTTGAAGAAGGTTCAGTACTGGGAGATGTTAAGGGCTGAGGGATTTATTTGGGATAACAGGGGACTGTGTTAGCTCCACTTTTGGGATCACTGCAGAACTTAGAGGGGTGCTGTTTGCGTCCTCGCGAGGTTCTCGGAGCCCGTCAATCCATCAGCGATGTCACTCTGTGATGGACAGTCCACATCCTTGCCTCAGCCTGCAGTTCGTCACTGCCCGTTGGTACTGGGAACCCATGGGGTTTGGTTCGAGGCCATCTCTGATTTACAGTGTGTTCATTTTTTTTTCCCCTCTATGTTTGGATATTTTCCAACATGAAATAAAGCCTCATAGGCAGCTGCATTCTGCCACTTCTTTCCAACAGGAAAGAGGAAAGAGCCATGGATGTTGTCCAGCAGCACTGCAATCTAGCCAGCAGCTGCAAAATTTTCTGTTCAGCAGACCTTAATGAGTCAAGAAAAGATTACACAAGATAGCAGAGGGAACAGACCCCTGAAGGACAGTAGTGATACTGAATTGGTGTTGTGATTTATTGTCCGGTGTTCCCTTTCTCTCCCCTGTGCATACCATGTCTCACTCTTCCACGGTCTCATTTCACATGGTAAGTAAGATAAAAATGCTGGTTTGCAATGCTGCTCACTGCAACAGCTCATCAGGGATTGTGCTTAATTGGCCATATTCCACATTATCAACATCCAAACATCTAAGTAATGAGAGCCTAGTGTTAACATTCCTGATTACGGACGAGGCCGGCTGTGTTGCACGAGGCAGGTAGAGGAGGGCAAACTGGCAAGCGAAGCTGCAGTGAGTGCAGAACGCAGGGCTGCCCGGGAGCCGGGAGGTGTTAGCTGCAGCAAGCGGTGCTGCTAGATCGGTTAGCAGAGAAATGAATTAGTGTGCCTGCGTATTCAAGGTCTGCTTGTGAGACAGTGCTGCAAGTGATTTGCCTTTATTTGTGCCTTCAAGAGAACAGTGCCAGAGCACTTCAGTTTCACCATCCCAAATCTGACCATTTTTTGCCTTTGTCCATTCTCACGAGGGAAGCAGAACAGTGCCGGTGTGAGCTCCTGCGCTGCCGGTGCAGCGGGCTGATGTGCCTCTTGCTCACGCTGTGTAAACGAGAGGTACATTCACTGATGACAAGGGTGCACGAACAGAGCAACGTCAACGAGAGGAAAATTAGGACAATTGGCTTAAAGCTAGGAGCTCTGTGCAAGCATACGAATTTTGTTGCTTTGCTGTATTCTTTGCTGCTACTGTTTAGTGTCTTACAGCCCAGGCAGGACTCTACACCACTTTCTGTATCTGATGCTCTGCAGCAAGTTTCTTTTGCAATGATCCGCTTCCAGCCAGATGGGAATTCTTGCAATTATGAGTCAACCAAGGCTAAAAAGCTCTGAACTGAGCAGAGCACAAGCCAACCGCACACCTTTCATCTCACAGACATTGGGTTAAACAGTCACCATCAAAGCAGTCATCATTATCTCCTGGAAGTTGAGGGACCAATTAAAGAAAAAAAAAAAAAAAGGAAAGAAAAAAGCAACAAACCAACCTGAAATAAATGATTAATCTTAAATGATCAGGTTTTTCATGGTTTCCAGAGCTACAGTGATGCTGAGGTTTTCACTGCTAGAGTCAACTATACAATAAATTGCAATTGCAATTCTTTGGTGGCTCATAACCCGTAAATCAGATCTGTGGAACTATACGTTTACTGCAAATTTACGGAGTTGTTCTTTCATTTTTAAAAGTGCATTTTAAATCAAGTCAACAGCCATAAAGGAATATACAGCCTGCATTGCTATTGTCTGGGGAATGCATCCTGCACTATCATGATTCCTTTTTATTATTATTAGATATGGGGGCAGGGAGGACAAATCTGGCAGGGAGACCATCCCTGCTCAGCCGACTGGTGCTCAGAGCATACAGCTGCATCGAAGGGTGCGAGGTCTGCTCCACCCAACGCCTGCACTTTGGTTACTCATTTTTGTGCAAACGGGAATTGAAAACTGCTGCTCTTGCTTGTTAGTGTTTGACACAGGTGCATAACAGAGCATGGTGGGGATGGCCATCAAAAGCCAAAAGCCTTGCTTTTTTTTTTTTTTTTTTAGGCTCACCTGCCTGCTATAAGCTAATCACCACGTGAGATCGTTGTGTTACAGCATCAGTCGGTGTGGCCTGGGCTGGAGAGGGAGGTGATAAAAGGTCCAGGCTGGCAGCCTCATCCTGCGAGCTCTAAGGCTGCTGTTCCCGTGCCGCAGCCAGGCAGGGCCCTTCCTCGCCGGCACAGCGCGGCTGCTCCAGCCCGGCAGGAGGGGAGCTGCTGGGTGGCTCTGCCCGCGTGGCGTGCGGGGCTTGGCAGGGCGATGCTAGGCCTGCTGCCAGCTCCTGCCCTGCCGACCTGCCTCTGTCCTCACTCCGTGTGCGTCGCCGGTCACGCTGGTGTGTGTGAGGTTAGTCCCAGACTTCAAATTTACCTGATAAGTTACTTCTGCTGTGCTGCTTGAAGAGCGTCGGGTTACTTTGGAGTTAGGGGCAATAAATATTAAAGTATATCAGGGTAAAAGAGCACAGATTCTGTCTGGTAGAAAAGCCCCCTGGCACCTGCCCAGGGCCTGGTGGGGCTCTCGTGCCCTCCTGCTGCTCCTTCTTTGATCTACTTTTTGCATTTTCTCGCTTTGGGGGGAAATTAGTGTTTTTCTAGATGCAAACTAGATGCAGACCTCATCTGCTCAGTGAGTTCTCTTTTCTGCAAGGAAGCCTGTGTTTGTTTTCCATTTGTGGTCTGATGAAGCACAACCAGGGAAACGTGCCTGGGAGCTGGGACAGCGGCTGTGCAGGGCTGGGGATGGGGGTGCTTGCCCCCCCCTCCCCTGCTCGCGTGGGCCTGGGAAGGGTGCAGGCTGCGCGCCGGGGGGCTGCGGGGCGGCCCGCCGGCTCCCTGCAGCGCTTTGCCTGCGACTTGCCCGGGGTGAGTTTCCGTTTCTCTGACGGTGGCATCGCTGAGGGGATGGCTCTCCTCCCCGACGGAACTTCTAATGAGGCAGACAAAATGCTGGGGGGAAAAAAGAATTGGAAGGCTACACTTCTTGTAAACCCTTTTTTTTTTTTCTTTTCCTACTGCTTAATTGTCACATGGAAGATAAAAATAGCAAAAGAGTCACTGAACGGAGGTGAATGCTTTCTGCAGCAAACTTTGTCCTCTTCAGAGCTGGCCCCGCTCTGTGTCTGTGCACTCCCGTTCTCCTCTCAGGCCCGGGTGCAGGTCCAGGATGGACCTGGGCTCCACTACTGGCGTGCTTGCAGAGAAATGCAGTATTAGCACCATTGCTGGAGTTCACTTGAGACCCCCAGCACCTCCGTACGGCTCCTGCCGGTGAGGTCTGGGTGAGGAGATGAGGACAGAGCCCAGCGGAGCCTTGCTGAAGGCACGATGCGCCTGAGGGAGAGGAGGATGCCTTCCTTTGCCACTTGTTGGCTTGTGGCTCTGCTCAGCGCTGGAAAGCTCCCAAGGCTCCGGAGGAAGAGCCCCGGAGCAGCGGGTGTCAGAGCCCACACAGCGTAGTGCGGCTCAGGCCACCCCGGGGGGTGCGGAGCCGGAGCCCCCGGCCGGGGCACGGCTGCCCGGGCAGCCCTGCGGAGCCCTCGGGCCACTGCTCCAGGCCCTTTCCCAGTGGCGAGGGTGGGAGGGTTTCCACCTCAGTGGCTTCAGAAGGAGGGAGAGAAGGCAAAGAGCCGTCCCACAAAAATCATTTTGAGATGGATTCCAGGCCCAAACCGATTTATCTTACAAAACCCCTCTGTTTAAAAAAAAAAAAGGCAGAAATAGATTTACTCTTATCTTGGAAGAGATAAAAAATAATTTTACCTGCAGACAAATTCTGTAACTAGTATTCATGCTTAATCGGATTTCTTTGAATTATTGAATACAGTAAGATCATTATTTCTGTCTTGCTATAGTGGGATGTAGCCTGCTGGCTGAAGGGGAGGCTTTCTGTGTGCATGTGTGTGTCATTAAGGGCTAACCCAGAACTCAGACCTTAATCCTCAGTGCAGACCTTTGATATAGAAAGAGGGCTTTTATTATTGCATTATCTTAAACTTGCTCAGAGCAGAAAAAATAGCTGATAGCCTGAAGGTAAATTAAGTTAGTATTTTTGGATAGTCCAATGTTAAATGAAGTTCTTCAAGAATGGGAAATCTCATCTAAGCTTCTCAAGCAGCTCAAAAGGGATGTTTATGCGAACACATTTCTGAGCAAAAGGCTCTTGTGCCCTGTCTTGGATCCTCAGTGTGTGATGGAGATCTCACTTCTTAAGACTGGAAGATCAGCTCATTAAGGGGCATTTATAGACTATTCAGATATTTTCCTGGGACACAGCTGAGGGACGCTTGTTTGTTTGTAAGACCCTCAATTTTGAAAGAAAAGTGAAAAGCAGACTGTGTATTGGTCTTCTGGTTTATTACTAATACAAGTTACTTGAGGGGGTATTTTTAACTTAGTCCTACAACTCTATTGCATCTGGCAGTGTGCTGTAGCCTACAAGAATGGCACCAGAGTTGGGTGACAGAGGTCTTCTCCAACTGGAAGTCAGAACTGGGAAGGAGCAGTGCTTTCCCCAGCTGTAACCGCAAAGCAAGCTTCACTTGCTTGACTTGTCAAAGTGATAAACTGTCTGAAGATGGTGCAGATGTTGAAAACACAATTCTACTTGCTTTGCAGTGTAACAAGATAACTGTTGGGCTTTTATGTCTACTGGGGAAATGTGTGGTATCATCAAATATGCAAACTTTATTGGAGTTGAACACAATTTTAGTTCCCTTGTGGGTAGGGATAAGGTTAATCAAGACACATTGGCACGTCTTTTTAAATATGACTGGTTTTGCTCAAAGCAAGATTCATGGTCAAACTGATTAGTAATTCTAGTTTTGTATTAGGTGACAAGCTAGCAAGTGAAAAAAGTTTTATTTTTAAAAATTACTGTTCACATTTTTCTGACCAAAAAGCCTTTTAGAATGAAAGTCCTTATTGTTCACTCAGGAATGAAATTACACAAACTCATTTTTAAATTAGTCGGAAAGATAAGCCTTCAGCTACCACAATAAATGTTAGATAATGCATTTTAAACTGTAGCATTTCTCTGTATAAGGAATGATGTGCAAAAAGTAGCACAACCTGGAATGATGTAGTAGGGAATAATACAAGCCAGTATAAATAGGAACATAGGAGGTATTTAAATGGCAAGCAATAAATCCATGTAATAGCATTCAAATAGAGTTCAGACAAATAATGGATTTGGTATTGATGAAACCTCACAATTTTATAGCACTTCTTATTTGGATAACTCTGAGTTTGCAGACATTGCCCAGGTTCTTAGAACACAGCTGAGAGAGAACCAGCTCTTTTTATTTCTGCCAATGTCAGAAAAGGGGGGCATATAAAATTATTTTCTCAATATTCAAAATGTTGAAGAACCTTTTCCATATTTTGTTTTTGTTGCATGGATCTACTGTCTGAGATACTACCTTCAGCTCCATGAAGTTAGCTGAGGAACAGGGATAAACTGTTCTGGGTTAGAAGTGATGCAGACAACCAAAAATTTTGATCTGCCAGTTTTTTTTTTTTGCTACTACAATCCCCAGCTCTATATTGATAATGTGCTAACAGAAAGAAAAGAAAACACAATTTTTTCAATATTTTGCAAAGTAGGATATTAGAGAAGCCAAATAAAACTATCAGGTTGTCTCGGCTATGTTGCTGCCTTTGTTAGGAGCTGGAAGCAGGCATTGTTGTGCAGAGGCACTTGGCTTGTCCAAGATCAGACCTTCAGATGTAAAGCTTAAGAAAAAGCAAGGCAAATATTCATGAAAGTGTCTGCATTTTATGTGACCTCCTTTCCACCTCAGCTTTGATCCAGGCTGCTGATCCGAAGAATGGATTCTGATTTCCATTTGATAAGACTTACATTTTTGGCAAAGGGAGGCTCAAAAATAATCCCTTTCTGAGCAGATAAATCATCTAAAGCGCTCAAACATGCAGGAAAGGAACTGGTAAATCTTCTAGCTGAACTCCTGTGATTGCTTATTTTCAGGAGTCCCTGCAGGCAACTGGTCTCAGGGGCATGGCGGGGGTGCTGGGGCCGGCGCGGTGCTCCTGGCGCTGGGGGTGCTGGGTCTGGGGCGTGAAGCCCCAGCCAGCCCTGACCTCCCACCCCGTGAGGTGCTGGCTCTTCACACCCATTCAGAAGCATTTAAGTGGGTGTTTTAAATCAAGATCCTAAAGGCCCAGTGAAGTCAAGGGTCTGCTGATGTGCGTAAAGGTAAACATACGCTAAGTGCTTTGCTGGGCTGTGGCCAGGGGACTTGCTCGGTAGGATCCCATCGCCAATTAAAATGTGGGTTTTGGACCCAGTTGCTGACAAGTTGTCACGTGGCATTCAGACTTGCTGCTGGATGTTGAGCTTTTCTGCTGCAGGGCTCTTCAGGCAACCATTTTGAAGCAGCTATAACCCTCTAATCACGTAAGAACAACAGCGAGGAGAGGAAAATGGTTATGATTATTTACTAATTAAGCCAGTACCAATAGGCATATGAATAGATGCTCATTTAAAATCCCTGCTGGTTCACAGAGGGAATGCAAGTCCAGAATATCGCGTGCCATCGAGGCGGTTTTCTTGGCTTCAGTCTGAGGGACCCTGCAGGGGACCAGGGTCTGAAAAAACAAGGTCTGCTGCTAGAAAAACAGCCGCTCACGATTCTAAACAAGAAAATGAAATAATGAAAGCAGCAGTACTCCCAGGTTTTAATTAGCGCTGGAAAGATGTCAAAGCAGTGAAAACCAATGTGGATATCACTTATCTGAGCCCCTGGTAAAGACTGCCCAAAGGGCTGGGCAGGTCTGGAATCACACTCTTTTGATGCATCTCTTAGTAAATACACACGTGTACAATGTCACAGTCTGGGAAGCCACTTTTGTGCAACTTGGAGAGCAGATAAATGATACAAAACAAGAACAAATGTTGCTGCTGCTATCATTTGTGTTATCACTGTCAACAAAAGCAGCAGCAATAATAACAAATGCAGTACTTTTCATCTGCTGATCACTCAGCATGGTGCACGGATGATCAGTACCCCCATAAAGGTACACGTGCTAGAGAGGTGTAAAGGCACCAAGTACCACATTCCCCCCGCGATTCTGAAATTGGTGCAAGTTGGCTAAAGATCTGAAACTGTGACTGAGTGCACAGAGTGAGGTTCCTAGCTTCTGTTTAAAACTTTTCTTGCCCTCATAAATTTCAGGAAAAGCTTAGAAGTGTGAGCTGATTATGTTTGCATGAGTCTGTGTAGCGTGAAGCCAGAGCTGCCCCGTGCCCTGTCCATCCGAAACCCGCAGAAGGCTGTGGCTGAGCCCATGTTGGCTGCACTTGGGACATGGGGCTGTTTCACAGTGCTCTGTGCCAGTGCGTGTATGAAATGGTTTTACAAAATAACATTTTACAAGGATGACTCCTGGTACAGGATCAACTCTTTGTATTAGACGACCTTGTGCTTCAACTGATTCCAATGGAAATCCAGAATAACTACATCAGCAGCTGTTGCAGAGGGATATCAAAGCGGCTGAGAAGCAAATTTGGCCCAGGGGCCAGGCAGCGTTGCTGACATCTAGACCAATCAGTTCTGCAAAGCACACAGCTGTCTCTGCACAGGGTTAAATCCCGTGAGCTGGTTGTTGCTTTTCAAAAGTGCTATAAGTATTATTCAGAATAAATAATTATAGTTAGCACTTCCTGACTTTAATCATAGCTTCTATTCACGAACAAAAATAGGGATGGATAATTCTCAATTGACCTTCAGACAGAAAGATAAGATGCACAGCTGAAAAAAACCACTGCATACAGTGCTCAGGATAATTTCACATAATCCTGACAATACAGTGCTAGCCTTCAGAGGGAGATGATGACATTCAGTGCATGAGCTGTTGCTAAGCTTTTGAAAAACATTTATTCTTAGGCCACAAGATACTTCTGGTCTTTGTCATTAGCAGAGACATTTATGTCAGGAAACGTTTCTTTTAAAATTTTCTGTGATAAAAGGCACTTGTTAGATGTCCAGCGTGAGCTTTAAATTAGAACTAAACTGGGTCTGTGCTGAAGGAGCTGCTGACTCCTCCATGTTACTGATTTTATTTTCAGCAGTGCTGGCACTTCCGTAACGGATTATCTCTGCCATTTGGGACGTAAAAAAGACCAGGGTCAAATTAATTTTCTGACAAGACACACTATTGGCTCAAACCACTTCCCTCCCACTGTCTTAGCATCAATGTCTTGTCTACTTAAATGCTGGTAAACAAGTGTAAATTCTAACAAGCCACAAATTAGCTATTAATACCTCTGCTAGCTGCCTCCAGAAATGTTGCTTTCTGAAGGGTGACAAGAAAATGCCTGATCTGCAATCGACTCAAATCTAAAGTTGTTTCTCAGGAGCCATGATTCTTTACTTATTCCTTCACTTTCAGGAAACCTTTCAGTATGCATGTTTAGTTCAACGGCACTTAGTGCCAGTAAGAAGGAGGAGCTCTAATTCATTAGATTTTATAGAATTAAACCATGCTTTTATGCTATTTTGGTCTATCTTGTAATTATTTTTCTTAATTTCTTTCCACTGATTTACAAAAATTATACAAATTATTCCTAAACCTGAAAGGCAAGCAGTTGGCTGAATTCCAATTGTGCTGCAGGATTAAATCTGACCCTGAAGAGAGGGGTGAAAAAAAAAATTGGGATCAGTTTAGAAAAGGGCTGAGATCGGATTAACCTGGGCAGTGACACCGACACGACCAGATGAGAACAGGGGATCTTCTGGGAAGTCCACATCTTCCTTGCCTGGTCAGGGCCGAATTACTTGGGAATAATTTGTGCTTTTCTTCTCCCAGTCATTTACTTTGTCCCTGGGCTGGTGTGACACAAGAGTCAGATATCCTGCCTGGCCACCAGATGTGCGTGACAGCGCAGGGTCTGGATCTCGAAGAGGTTTAGGACATGCTCACGCTGCAGTTACTGGCTCAGATTTATCCTGCCAGCTTTAGCATCTGACTGAGACCTCCATCCGATCCCATTTGCTCTTGGCTCTGTCCAGCCGGTGGTGAGACACTCTTTGGGAAGGTGACACAGCAGGAGCATGAGCCCTGGCTTATATTCTTAGAATTATGCTCCGCAGGTGCACATCTTTCCCCACGGATGACAGGAGGCTTACATAAGTCATGGCTGTAATAAGGACAGATTTGTGGAAACCTAGGGATGGCCACCGTGCTGGCGTGCCGTGGCTCCAAGCAAGGCATCTCCCACGTTGGCACTAGCGTAGACGTGTCTGAGCCACAGCATCCCCGGGCTCGGGGTCTCCGCTTTGCTGGTGCCCGTCGGAGCTCGCGTGGCTGTGAATGCCTCGGGGCAGAGCGCAGCCTGGGGAAGGAGCGCTGCGGGACCAGGACCTGGTAATGCTTTCAGATTAGGCTGGAAAGAAAAGCCACCCCCATGATTCTCAGTTTCTCCATTTCTGTAGTCTTTGCTCCAGCTCTGTCTAGTGCAGCCCCGTTTTGTTCCTAGCAGAGGGTCAGGTCAGAGGGAAAAGCACCCAGACCAGTGGAGGGGCCCAGTGTCAGCGGTGCCTGGCTGCGTGCACACCCTCACCGCTGCAGTTACACAGAAAACTGCTAATTTGTCTCACTCCCCTCATCTCTTGCATTCGAAGAGAATAGTGAAAATGTGGCAAAGATTGTACTTCCTGAGAGGGACAGTGCATGGTAATTATCAGTACAGAAGCTGTGTTCAATTTCAAAATAATAAGAATCTATTTAGGAAATCAAAGAAGCCACAATATATTTGATGGTTGGACTTGATTATCTTGAAGGTCTTTTCCAACCTAGATGATTCTATGATTCTATTTTTAAAGCAGAATATTTTCTACTCAACACAGATAAAAACAGACAAACATAGCAATAAAAGAAATATTCAGCCTTCCCGTGCAGACAATCTTTAGTGTCATGTAAAAGCAATGCATTTAACCTTTACATGATTTAAAGATAACATTTGCTTATTAGATGCTGATAATTAGTCATCAAATGAACAGAGCATGTAGCAAAATGAACCCACAATTATTTCACTCCAGTGGATTGATCTCTCCTTTTACGAGCTAATCACCCAAACATTTTTGTCACGTGGCCAGCATGTTACCAGTTTCCTCAGCATTCTTTAGCAGCATTGCAAGAAATCCTTCTGTAGTGAAGCAAAAATTGGTGTTTTGCATCTCCCCTCTCCATTGCTGGACACTGTGCAGAGCCTCTGCATCTGAACCACCTGTGTATCTGCCACTATTACAGCTTACAAATGGAAAAATAATTGAGGAGAGAGCAAAACAGGGTAGACTCATCCCAGATGTAGTCAGTCTTCATTTGAAATGTAAATATTGGCTCTGTGATGGATGTTTGCTGCTGTGATAAGGGGAAGGGAGGCAGTCTTAAGACAGTAAATGAATCAGGGAGATGCGAGTACTGCTATAGCATTCTGCAAATGCCAGTTAGCTGGGTTTTCCAGTGTGGAAAGAGCAAAAGGAAATAGCATGAGAACTGTTCTGGTTTTGTGTGTTTTTGTCTTTGTTTTTTAATTACCAAGGAAAGGTGTTGAACTGAGTGCTGGAGGTAGCCATACCCATCTTGTCCATGTTGGGCAGTAACTGGCAGACGGGCATTTTGGTCTCTGGCAACCTTTTCCCATCGCACAGACGCAGAATGGCCTGGCAGCCCTTGATGAGCTGCTGCCAGCAACCAGCACACGAGCCCCCGGGCATCCGGCATCTCCCTGCAGTAGGCAGGCGCTGCTAAGCAGGGTCGGAGATGACTTTCCAGCCTTATTCTTAGTAACCTCTGGGCAACTCTTCCCTTCACAGCTGTTTTATCTGAAGCGTTTTCTGAATGAGAAATGCAAAACTCACCAATTTGTGAAATCCCTTTGTAGTTCATATTTAAAAAAAAAGAAAAGGCCCTGTAATTGTTTTGGGTAGCACGCCAGGGAACAGCGAAGGCAGCAGAGGAATGAAATGAGAGACTAGGAAATGGCACTGGTGCTGCCCCCTTGCTAGCTGGTGGCCAGAGCTGAGCACAGGCTGCGGGCTGTGCTCTGGTTTCAGCCCCTTTGTAGTGGGTTCTGCCATGGCCAAGCTGCTGGGCCCGAGCTCTGGTGTCTCCTGGAGAGCTGCAGCCCTTGAACCAGAGGCCCCATCTCATAAAACATGGTGCAGAAAAATCCTTCACCTTGCAGGCACATGCAAACTGACACCCTAAGGATCCTTCTCCATTCTTAGCTTTTGTGGTTTGACTTACATTCATTTCAGTTTGGTACAACACTGGTCTTTACAGAGTCCTGAAAAAGCAGAAAGTCTCATGTATCAGTTCACTACAACATGTTATAATATAATAACGGTGTGCTACAGCAGCTGAGCAGCGCGGTATTGATCAGTGCAGCCTCCGAGAGGATGCTGAGCAGAAGTGCATTCCTGGAACTGGCATGGGCTTTATTTATTTACTTTTGTGTTTAACAAAAGCTCTGTTTTAGGTGTATTTTTAAGCTTTGTAATGACCATCAATGGCTTTATGTCAGGCACTGCCTTGTACAACAATAAGGGTCTCAAGTTTCTTTTCCTTTGAGGATAATTTAGGTCATCTTCCCTGACCATCCTGCTTGCCACCATGCCTCCAACTTGGAGATGAGAGGTCTGAAAATACCCATAATTTGATAAGAATAAATAACAGAGGTCTCTGTCATGCAGGAGAAACAAACCACAGCTCAGAAATTTGTGCCATTGAGTAACCACAGAAACTGGTCCTGTCCATTAACCAGCCTTGTTGGTCTGGGCTTAGAAGATAAAAATAAGTGCTGAGAGCGCTGTTCTGGAAGACAAAGATGCTTCACTAGCCCTCGACCTTGCAGCACTACAAAACACATCACAGCGCATTGCCGGCAGCCTGCTTTCGCGATGCTGATGCTGTCTGCGCGGGATGCGGTACCCGTGGCAGGTGCGCAGGGATCAGCCCCAGAGGAGCCCTGCTCGCTGCTGGGTGCGAACGCGCCGGCTGGTGGGGTTGTTGGCGTGAGGATTCTGTCCGGGGAAGGAAGCAGGAGCCCTGCAGCCGCTGCGGGCAGCCAGGGGGAGCCGAGCCTGTGCCCCTGCGGGTCTCCTCTAAACTGGAAGCATTTTAATAACGCTTTCCTGGTAACCTACAGGCAGCGAATACTCAACGCTCCTCTCTAATGGCAGGGCTTTGGGAAACACCAAGTGAAAAGTTCCCAAATCAGGGGTCCCGATCTCCAGTGGGACTCAACATCTGCAAATGAGTGGGATTGCTAAGGGAAGGCTGGAACCGGGACCCTGAACAGTCAGCAGGAGATGCAGCAGGCCGAATGAGCCACCGTGGTTTTGTCTGCAGATGAGCAGGACAAAGCGGTGTTATTCTGGATTTGGCTCGGTTACGATGGGAACGAGAGCTGCTGAAGTCAATTCCTTGCCAGCAGAAAGGGCCTGCACCCGAGCCAGCACGGTGACACAGCTTCCAGTGTTTGAACCTGGCTCTGCCAGCGACCGAGCCGGCACTCAGGCTCGTGTCCATACAGTCCAGTCATTCTCTAGGCTCGCTATCAAATCGCTGGTATAACCAGGATTTAAAAGGCAATTTGCTCCTCATTCCAGTGGAATTAAAGATACATTGTGTGTGTTGTGCAGTAATGCCACAGCTGCGTGCCAGGTTAGCTTGAAACATGACAGTGAATAAAATGAAAGATGAGCTTTATTGATCTTGTCTGCACCGCGTTATTATTCACACAGTGAAATTCACCCTTAGGCACAGGACAAACATTAGAGTTGGGCAAAACACTTCAAATGAATGTTTTATTTGTTGAAAAAAAAAATGCGGTTTTGAGTCAGCTGAAAGCACTCGTGAATTCATGTTGCATTTGTCAAAGTGTTTCAGCATTTTGAAGAAAACAAAATGTTTTTCAGGAAGTCAAAACATTTACTATTGATATTTATGAAATGTAACATTTACACTTTTTTTGGATCTGAAATAACATTTAATATTGAAATATTACTGAGGTTTACTTTAAAATAATGTTAACACCTGAAAAATGAACCTGTATTTTGCTTAGATTGTAAGTCAATGATATATAAAAATCAGAAATAAATTTTGGGGGATGTTTGGTTTTGAGAGAAAAACAACATTTTTCAGGTTGATTTTCAGGAAAATATTTTCCCCACTCTTTTGGTTCAGCCAACGAGTAATGAATCTCTCCAGAGCTGCGGGGCTAGATGCACAGCTCGTACCGCTCCGGGCCCCAGCCTGGCCGCTTCTGCAGCGCCCGGACCTCGCTGCAACCCCGCTGCTCGCAGGCTGCTCCTAAGGTGCTGCAGTGCCAGACGTGGATCTCGGGGCACTGCGGTGTTGCGCAAACTGATGCAAACAGAATAAAAAAATAGGAGCCAGAGGATTATAATGAACGGGAAATGGCCTTACACTGGTGTATATGAGAGCAGTCAGGTTTAAAAATTTTGTGATAATTTAATGCATTTTTTTTAAATAATACAGATCTTGATGCACCTGATGTTCCTCCTGCCTGCAATAGCAGTCTCGCACCTTGTATTTTGGTAGCTGACAACGTGCCCCTTGTTCGCTGATCTTGCACCGAGGCGTCGTTCCGCAGTGGACACGCGCAGATGCCAGCGCCGCGGTGCAGCCGGATCCGCGCTGAGAGCTGACGGGAAGGAAAAACTCCTACGGCACGGCCCAGGGCATCGCATGGGGTCACCCTCTGCTCGCCTGCAGGGACAGACAGGGGCGTCTGCGTTCACCGTCATCCCCTAAGAGCACTGACAGTGTCTCAGCGAGCGCACCCAGCGCTGGGGCAGGATGGGACCAACCGCTCCTGCGGCAGCTCCATCTCTGCTGAGCACCGCATCCTGCCAGGTGACTTTGCCTGCCACGGCTGGCGTGCTGCAAACCAAGGTACGTGCACTGGCAGGATGCAGTGGAATCGCAGACCCCAGAAAAGAAAAAGGGGAAAAAAAGAGATTTTGCAATCCTAAGGAAAGAAAGCAGAGAAGTGTGGAGATAAACCAAGACAGCTAAGGATTTATTCTATGAAATCTATCACATTTGTCTGGGATCTGCTGAATAGGAGTCTAATCAGCTGTTAGAGACTATTTTTCCAGCACCTCCTCTATCATCTACTTTGTTCATTTTTTCCCATCAACCATATATGGCCTCCATGTCAAAACATCATTTTACCATTATTGTCTATTTCCAGAATGTCTTTTATTATCCTGATCTCATTTTGCAGCCCAGAAGCTGGCATGGGGCTGGCTATGTTCCCTCAGACTTATGAGAGACTGCAGCAAGAGGAAGAGCCTTTCTCCTGCTGCTCAGCCCTTCTCACTCGTGCAAGCCAAGGCACTCCACCAAAACACTGGAAAACTCCACATCGGCCTGGTGTCCTCTGTGGCTGGACACTGTCCCATGTGCACAGAACAAAGGTAAATGCTGTCCAAAAAAAAAAAAAAAAATTACAAAAACCATGAATCACCCATAAGGAAGATATGATGATAAGGTTAAGTTGTGGAAGTAATTACAAACGCGCACATTTTTTAGTAAGAGGATGACATATCTGGGTGGAGCGCACTGCACAATTTAAAATGTTTCTCCCCCTATGCCCAAGATGTTTCTCCCTCCTCCTGAGGACAAGCCCTTCTCCTTACTGCAGCGATGGGCAGGAGGGCTCACGGTGCGGCCGGACCGATGCCCCTCTGCGGAGCTGTGCCTGCCGCCATCCGCCCGCCCCCGGCAGTGTCCGTGCCCTTTTGGTTCATCGGAATAAAAATAATAGCTAAGCTGAGCAGAAAGGGAGGGGAGTGTTTGAAGGATATTCTGACTTAGAAATCTTTTCAAAATGTTAGTGGCAAGCCTGGTTAATGTGCCTCTGCTCTGCTATACATATGCTTATTTGGGTTTTAATCTATCAAAGAGATGCAATTCTCAGGTTCAAGCCAGCTAATTTTCTGCCCTGGAATTTACACATCATAATAATAAAAAAACCAACAACATTTAAGCCTTTGGGGAAATGAGTTCAGCTCCTTCAATTGCTGAATAATTAAGGGTGACCCTTGTCAAAGACATGGTGTATGCTATATATCATTGGATTACCTGTCTGGTTGGCAGTGTTTTGCAGGCATTTTAGAGCTCTTATTATATGTTGTTTTTCATTTAGATGCAATTTCTTTTGTAATGAGGCAGAACTTATTTTCCAGCCCCTACAGGTGGCTTTGTCAGCTCTCCAAATTGCGCATGAAGAGGCAGGTTCCCAGTTGATCTCTCAATTAGAGCTTTGTTGATATTGGATAAATGAGGGTTCACCTGGTTTGGATGCAGCCTTTTCTGTTCATGGGCCAAGGCTTTCAAGTGAAAAACAACACATTAAAAAAAAAAAGAATCTATCTCTTCGGCATTGCTTTTTTTCTCTTGATTGCACAGAGCCAAGTACATGGACTGTTGGTTTGTGACTGAAACCATTAATGAATGAAGGCAAAAGTGAAGATTCAGGTGTGTATTTAGAGCAAATTGTGCCACGAAGTTAGCACACCAATAATCAAATGTTCTTATGTAGCTTATCAGAGAGAAGAACTGAAAAAACAATACCAGGCCCCTAAAGTTGTTGAGAACACCTTTTTCTGCTCCCTTCCTGCTTTGGATGCTGGTGCACTAAAGCTTTTAGATGTTGACGTGCGCACAGAGTGCTTCTCTGGCGTGCAGTGAGATTATTCAAGAGCCACGAAACCCCACTCCTCCTCTGCGAGACAGCAGCCTCCTCATCTCCTGCTTTGTGTAGATGTTGGTGAGATTTCAGGATGCAGATAGAGGGTTCCCAAATGAGCACATCGGGTTTTTAAGTACTTCTAAAACACCAGACGTTTGCTGCGGAACATCTTACCCCTGCACGTACCCTTGTTCCACCTGTTGAAGTAACCACGTAATACAGCACCGTAGGCGCCTCACAGCACTGCCGCTGGTGGATCTCTTGCTCCGGGTCCCGCCGTGCACCTGGTGCTGCACCAGTTCCCAGCAATGTGCGGCAGCTCCCGGCTGGCGGCGGGGCCCCTGCATGCCCGCATGCAGCCCAGTGCATCTTCAGCTGCTTTCGGTTGAGTGGATCTGAGTGGGTTGCCCCTCGCTACAAGAGGGACGTGGAGGTGCTGGAGCGTGCCCAAAGAAGGGCAACGAAGCTGGTGAGGGGTCCGGAGGACAAGTCCTGTGAGGGGTGGCTGCGGGAGCTGGGGTTGTTTAGCCTGGAGAAAGGGAGGCTCTAGGGAGACCTCATCGCTTCGTACAACTGCCTCAAAGGAGGCTGCAGCGAGGTGGGGTCGGTCTCTTCTCCCAAGCAACAAGCGGTGAGACAAGGAAATGGCCTCAAGGGCACCGGGGGAGGTCTAGGCTGGGTATTAGGAAAATCCCTTCACTGAAAGGGTTGTGAAGCATTGGAACAGGCTGCCCAGGGAGGTGGTTGAGCCACCATCCCTGGAGGTGTTCAGAAGGCGTGTAGGTGTGGTGCTCAGGGACAGGGGTTAGTGGTGGACTCGGCAGTGCTGGGTTAGCGGTTGGACTGGATGATCTTAGAGGTCTTTTCCAGATGAAATGGTTCTGTGATCTCTTTCTCTTTGAGAAGTCTTAGGTAACCCTGTCACTTCAGATCGCAGTGATGTTCACATTTCTACTTTAGGTAACAGAATGGGTTTTTGGGAAGAGCCTCCTCTGGGGAAAGCCAGGAAAAGGCAGCGACCTTCCAAGTGGTGGCTGAGGGACCGTTTACCTGCTGATGTCCTGAAAACATTGCACCGAAGCGGAGCGTGACAGTGAGCGGTCAGCATCCGCTTGGAGGGCCACGCACAGCACCCCAAGGAAGGTGGAGCAGCACCTGCTGCATTAGCTTTTGCAAGAAATACTCTGTTTCTCCATGGGAAAACCACTTCCTGCAGCCTTGTGGTTCCTTTCAGTACTGACCGAGCTCTGCGTACCGCTCTGCTCACCCGCAGCCTGCTCGGCGGGACGAGCTCTCCGGGATCACGGGTCTGGTGGTTCGGACGTGCTTGGCTGCTTTCCTGAGGTGCCTCGGCCGGGGCTGCAAGGCCGGAATTCTGCACTGCAAAGCCTGAAGTGCAAATGGAGCGTGGAGCTCCCAGCGGGCTGTCCCTGCGGGCTCGCTCCCCCCTTAAGTGGATGGAAGGAGAAGCAGCATTTCCAGAACAGATGAACAACCAGTATGCACAGTAGCATGGTCTGTTTTAAGCAGGTAATTAACTCAAACTCATTGACTACAGCCCAAAAGCCTAATGGAAGTAGTCTGGAAACTGCTCAAAAAATTATTTCCTGCTAAATCAAAAGCTAGCTCTTGCCGAGATGAGAGGTTAATTTACAAAGATGGTCAGAAAGTTTAATAGCAATTTAATTTTTTTGAAATATGTATGTGTTACTATAGTCTGACATTATGGAGGAAATTGCAACAGTCCTGGAATAGACCTGCTCTCTGATTTTACTCTTGTCGGGTGTACGGTTGGGTTTTATGTGCAACAATTCATTTGATGGCAGACTCCGAGTATTAGATTTACAGCAAAAATCAGTGTGAGGTTACAGGCCCGGCCTGAATTTTTGTCACTTTGACACCGCACGCGTCCACCTCCACGGCCGCCCACACGGGCAGCGGCGAGCACCTCGGGGCGCGTGGGCGAGACGGGGCTGCCGGCTGCTGCCCCTCGCTCCTCCGTGGTGCCACCGCTGCAGCGCGGGGCTCACCCTGCCTTTGCCGCAGCCCCACACCCAGCCCGTTCGGGCAGCAGCAAAAGCCCCGTTTGCTTGCAAAAAATGCCACCTGTGGCCACGGGTTCCCGCTGCCCTGGATGCTCTCCACCTCCTCCAAGAAACAGCAGCTGCCAGGTGACAGCAACAAGGAGCTGCTCCAGCCCTCGGCCATCCTCACGGCAAGCTTTTTCTCCCTTGTCTCGGAATTGCCCTGGCCCCTGCTGCCAGCCTGCTTCCCTGGCAGGGCCCCAGCCCTGGCGGGACCTCTGCCCCTCGTTAGCCGCTCTCCAGGTCTTCAGGCAGCAGCAGCGGCTGCTCTGGAGATGGGCAGCTCTTCCACGCCGATGGAAACGTTTGTCTGCCGATGTGAACGCATGCCCACAGAAATAAAATCTCTGCGATTAATCATGTGGAAAGTGTGGGAACAGACTGGGTGAGTTCTTCACTATCTCTTTATGATAAGATCTCCCTTTTCTTTGGTACTGCACACCTAGCAACGGTTCCTTAATTTGTCGTGCCATTTCTCTGTATTAAAAATCTTTAGTATTAATTTCACTGCTTTACATAAAGGCTGTACTTATTACTGTTCTTGGGATGAGTTACTAGGGCTTTGTAAAACAATTGTTTCAAAGGACAATTGCTTCTGTGCCACATCTGTGCAGCTGCCATTGCTCTCAGTGACAACAAGTAACTGTAGTTTTTGGAGGTATGCTGTTTAATATCAAAATGTGTGAATTAGCTTATTACATGATAAAGCCAATGGAATGGCATACCAATTAATAACATTATGAGCTTTCCTAGGGAGCTGTAACCTCTTTGGTATACATGAATTCAGTAATAACTGTAATTATTATGAAGTTAAAATAAAACATGATCTCTCACTCTGCCAATTCAAGGGCAGTAAGTGTGAAAAGCAGCCGTTCTCCTGACTGCTCGCTACTCGCTCAAAGCGCTCCCCAGTTCAGAGGGAGGGTGCGGCAGGACGAGCGATGCGGCAGCGGCGGCTGCCCATCCCCAGCGCTGGGCGACGCGCCCCTGGCCCCCAGCCCCCGGCCATGGGGGTCCTCGCGGCCCCGTGCAGCCGCTCTCCTGGCTGGGTCTGCAGCCGGGTGCAGCCTGGGCATGGGTTGGGAACCAGGGGCCCCCGCAGCCCCCCGGGCACAAAGCAGCCCCCCGCCTGCCGCAGGAGGCTGACGGGTAGGCAATCCCAGCGTTCGGGCAAATGCACTTGCATTGGGCGTTTATGGCTCTCTTGGCAGATACCACAACTGTGCCCATCTTCCCATTCTGTCCAGCTTTGTTCGTTGAACGCAACCCCCTGGGTGCGCATCCAGCCATCCCTCTTCCTGCAGCTTGAGTGCTCGGCCGTGCCCGCGAGCACTCACTGCAGCTTCGCCTCCCCTCTATTTATTGCCTCTTTGAAATATCTCCACTGTGTCCATTTACTTTTTAATGCAGCAGATGAAAAAACATCATCAAGATTTTCTTGTGATGCTCTGCCAATTACATCATCGCACTGATGCGGGATCAGAGCCCGGCAGAACCCAGGCGTCCTCTGTGGGATCTGTCTACCTTTGGGTGATGAACGCAAGCTCTTTCATGCGTGCCTTCAGATGTGTCACTGCAACATGCTGTTTGGGTCCTTCCTCGCAGAATGAGCTGAGATAAACTTGATAATGAAAAGACTCTTGATGTTCACCTGCTACTGCTCTTACTGGAGGAAAAAATAGAGACTTTCTTATTCAAATGAATCCCGGGTCCCATTCAGTCTGCACAAACGCTGACAGGTGCACAGCTTCGTTGCAGGCTATGGTGAGCACCGCTGCACCTCTGGGCTTCCTGTTCCACCCTCTGCAGGTCAAGCAGTCGATGCTCTTCTCTTCTAGTTTGAAATGCTGAGCACAAACATTCGATTCATCAAAATCTGTTTAATTTGAAGCTAAAAATAGCAGTTTAAAATCCTCAATCATATATAATTAGTCCTGCATTTATTTTTCAACAGATGTTCTTTCCTGATGCTTCTGAATAGAAGAGTTTTGAATAGTGTCTCTGTCTGCACGAGCAGTGGGAGAGGGAGGGGAACTGGAGGGCTTCAGCTTTCCCATGGGAATGCTCTGTGAATGCACGGTAGCGATTCCCCACAGCACCTTCACTCAGCCCCCACAGACACGTTGTCTTCCCCGTGGACAAGGGCTGAATTCCCTGGAGAGATCTCACCTGGAATGGTTAGAGGCGTAAGAGACTTGTATGAGGAAATCCGCTTTTCCTACATGGGGCACTTTGGGAATTAAGATTACCACAAGATGATGGACCAGCAAAATTTTCCAACAAATGTCAGACTAATAGAGATTTTAGAAAAGATGCAGCTGGCTAGTATATTTATCAAAAGAAAAAAAAAATAAATTCTTCCTCCCACCATCAAAACTGATTGTAAATTAGGTAAATCTGTTTTCCTTTAAAAGAATAATAAGCATATATCAGCCTTCCAGAATCTATATCCCTGAGGACTCCTGAAATTTATGGTATTAATCTTGGCTACAGGAACAGCACAGATCTCATATGTTAATTATTGGGTATTTTATTTGCTGTTTATATCTGGACTGTTCAGCCACAGAAGCCCATTAGATACAACAAACTCCTCCTGTCGGCTTTTTGTCTTAATTCAGATTTGGATGATCCGGAGGAAAACATCTGGAGGCAGTCCAGCCAGAGTCTGAGGAGCAGGCAAGAGGGGCTTAGAAGTCCTAACACGCTTTATACTGGACGTCACTGCTTTCTGCTGCTTGGCAAGTAGGAAAGAGGAGCTGCACAAACCTGTTGTCATTTTCTCTTCTTCACTTTAATTGTGGATTTTCCTGAATGAATTAGAGGCTGCCAGCACATACTGTCACGGCAGAGTGGCAGAACAAGAACAGTTCTGAACCTGGACTTGTAATTTGCCTGCAAAAACAAAGGTGCAGTTAAAAAGAGTTGTGACGTTTCTTTTGCCTTCAAAGAGACTGCCAAGGTTTTTAGGCTTTTGTTTCAACTTTCCCTTTCTTAGGTGTTAAATTATTCCTAGTCTTCATGTTGTACGTTTGCGTTAAGATGGTGACTGCAATGAATTAAGTACGTCTGTGCGTTTAAAAACTTCTGGAGGTCTGAGACCCCCTTTGCAGGGGCAGTGGTCTGTGCTAACAGCTCTGCTGCAGCCAGGGGAAGTGCAGAGTGGCTTTCCTGTCCTCCTGTGTCCTGCTTCCAGCTCCCCCTAGGCAGCTGCTCTAGGACTTCCAGCATTTGCAGGCTGGCGCCCTATTGTTCAATTTTAGCTCTCTGTAATTATCTACGTACGTATCTCATGCTCTCTACGTGCATCTGATTTGAAGCTATGCTGACTTAAACCAGCTGAAGCTGTGACCTGGGAGCTTTGCAGTTGAGTGCAGATCTGTTTTTCCAGAGCTCCGAGAAAATACGTCTCTTTCCAAAAAACCTGCAGTTTGTTCCTAATTCCAGTGCGATTATACTACAGTGAGGTGTGTTTGTTACATTTATCTTTTCTGTGCAGCTCTTTTATAATGAAGAGTTGGATCTCAGTAAAAGCAGACAGACGTTCTGTGCAGAAGCCCTGCCACCAAGGTCTGAAATGTTTAAAGCTGATTGCTTAGTAATGGTTCTGGCAAAAATAATAGAGGGCTGAATGTACGAAACACCAGCGTGAGCCTGCCTTGATTCTACCGCCCGTGAATGTTTTAACCTCATTTATCCTCTAGGTACTTACAGAACCATTTTGCATTTGTGCACTTAAAGGATTAAATAAAATAAATGGAGATGATTATTACTGCCCAGCAAAGCTAATGTTCAAAGACATGGTGTTTTGTTGCAACTGAAATTGTATTTGTGCTGTTTCCATACTCTGCAAGCTTTCCAAAAAGGGGATGATGAATCATACAGTCTCTAGCTCTCTACTACTGATGAGAAACCTCTTAGCAATATGCTCTTTATGGTCCCCTCTCAAGCAATACCTAGTACACTGCTGCTCCTCTTCTTCAACGTCAAAATGAGATGTGAGCCACGACAGACACACAGCATTGATGTAGAGTGTGCAATTGGCTCCAGTGCTCTTCAGATACATGACGTATGTAATGTCGGGAATCTGTTATCTTGTAGATATCGTTCACCTCGGCGATGAATGGAAATATTACAGTTTCACATGAATAGTTACAAAGCAATGATTTCTGATAGCGAAAGAATCAATTTTAGAGGCTAAGCCTCTGAAGTTTAAACTTGCCTCAATTCTGAAGTTTTGAAATCTGAAAGATGATGGTTCGCTCTGTGTTTCCGTGCTTCCGCCATCCATGCGACTCACCCTATTGCTCCGTAAGGGAAGAGTTAAATGAACTAATTTCATTGCTGAGCTTTGAACCTAGCGGGTAAAGCCCTCCCCGTTAGTGGTCTCGCAGAGCCCGTGCGGAAGAGCTGCCCTGCGTGGAGAGGAGCACCGTGTCGCCTCAGCCAGCGGGGGGCAATGAGCGTTTGCTCACCCCTGGGCAGGGAGGCAGCGCCTTCAGCCCCCTCCGCGCTGGCTCCGAGTGCGGTGCGTGGACGCGTGGTGCCGGAGGAGCATGGGCTGGGCGCGATGTGGGCAGGGGCACGCTGCCGTGAGAGCCCGTGCCAGTGCTACTCAGAGCAGAAAAATGAAATCTGCTCCTAGCAGTCTGGGCTGCTTTAGTGCTTCCTTGGGGTCGGATGCCTCCCTTACTATTGTGCCGGTGTGATTCAGACCTTTCCTAAATGGAATAGAGAGACAAGAGACATGCTTGTCAAATGCTTTCAAGTACTGCTTTTCCATCTGCTGTCTCGGATGCTTAAGATTTGCAGTGCGAGCCCTCTCCTGGGTGTAGCTAATGCATCTAGATCCCTTTGCTGTATTAATGGCATTATTTTCCTCCGGCTGTGAAGTACTCAGGGCTTATATTGTGACAAGATTCAAGCACTCAGTTGTCAGACTGAGGTGCTGGATGTCTGTTTTCAAAAGGCTAGTTTGCAACTGCATGGGAGGGGAAGAAAAAAGAAAACCGGAAGAAATTTTTAAAGGCAAGAAAGCCCATCGCCCCCGCCAGCACCTTCAGACCCTCTTCCCACTTACAGAACTTCCCCGCCAGACTCTCGTTCCAACCCAGCCGGCTGGAGAAGCCGTGCTCCAAGTGCACGCCATGAGCGTGCCCATGCGTGTGCCAGGGAACCTCCAGGGCCCCATCCAGGGTCCCATCCCTGCTCACCGGCTGCTGGCTGCTCGCACCCGCAGCGTGCAGACCCCTGCCCATGGGGGGCCGCCCGTGCCCTCCCCTGCCGCCAGCCCGCACCACGGGCAGTGCTGGCAAGCTCCTCAGCATCTCAGGGCAACAGTTCCCATCTGTAACTGCTCTGACTTACTGCAAAAAAAAATCACATTAGAGTTATGAGGAGTTTATAGAAGCACTTTTTGCTTTATATTTTTAAATATATTTTTAAACATGAATCTGTTTTTCTAAGGTGGCTTTCTGAATGCTGTGAAATAACATCATATGCTTAGCTAGGGGCACTATCTCTATGGCAGCAGCAAACATATAGGAACATATATTTTTATCTTTTCTCTGGGGCATCCAGGTATCAGCCATTGCTGGCGGCAGGATGGTAAACGTGGGAGAAAAGCGAGCCCTCAGCTCTTTCCTGTTGCAGCCCATGTATGTCACTGAAGAGAACATCAGATGTTGTATTTTCAAAACTAGAAAGGCCTTGTTATTTTGGTAACACTAAGTGAATTGTTTGGAGCTGCACTTTGTAAATAATGCAAAACTGTAACGTAAAGCGAGAATCCGTATGTGCTGCAGAGTACATGATAGACAGTTGTCACAGTAACTCCTCGTTTTTTTCCTCTGTTTAGTTATTCTTTTAGAACCAAAGGCAACAAGAGGGCCATGTGTGTCCATCTGGCAGCAGTGTCCAGCACAGGCACGCAGGTGTCTGCGCTGCTCAGCATGGCAGCAGGCTCTGGCGCTGCAGGACCTGCCCTGCTGGGCAGCTGGTGTGTGTGCTGAAGGGAGGTCAACAGAGAAAATGCCGCTTTTGTGTGTGTTTTAAATTGCCAATAAAACCCAGTGTCGTTAAGCTGGCTCTAGCAGCACAAAAGTAATTTTAAGTAAAAATCTTCATCCTGCCAATTTTAATTTGTGCATATATCCTGTAGTGCCATTGACACAACTGGAAATGCATACCTTGGGAATGCCTGGAGAAGCCATCATTTTAAATATTCAGACTTTTAAAATGGAGGAAACAGTTAAAGGTTCGTGTATTTATGACTTTCATACTGTGTCCATTCCCTTTGTCTTCTATAAATAAGATTTCTTTGGCAATTGGTAGCGAGAAGCTTGAGTCTCAAATGCGATTAAGAACCTTGAATCAGCATTTGTTCTGAACTGGGGATTCAAGTAGCGAGAATTTTTCTGCTTGGCCACCTACAGGATAGCACCCCCGGGGCTCTCTTTTTTTTGTTATCTGGTGGGCTGCTCAGAAAAAGCCGTCTGGAGCGGCCAGACACTGCGCCGACGAGGTGCTGAGGTGTGCTGGGGAGGGCAGCTCCCGGCCACCCAAAGGAGGCACCGGCCTCCCTCGGTGCTTCCCTGGCAGATGCCAAGGCCAGGATGAGGGCAGTGGATGAGGCTGGATGCAGCCCTGTGCGCGGCTGGGGCTGGCCCGGGGCAGCCGCGGCGCTGGGTTCAGCCTGGGTGCTGCTGAGCGGCTGGGACCAGGGTGGGCTTTGCCTGCGCTGGGGAATAGCCCTTGGTCATACAAAGGATGAGAACACGAACGCCACGCTTGCCCTGGGCCCAGCCAGCGCTTTCTGTTGATTCCAAAAGTCTCCAGGAGATTCGTATTAAAGCCATGATTGACAAGATCCTTAAACATAATTACACATATTAAAAACACTGAGTTCTGCCCAACAGCAATTTAGGAGAGAAACTTGATTTATTAATTTAACTGTGATTTCTTGTCTGTTATTATAATGAGCCAGAAAGACTGAAAACCTGCTAATTAAAACTCATAACACTTCAGAGCAATGCAGAGCAGCAACAAACTTACACATTGCGAGGCAAATACCGAGTGAGCCTTCCAGAAAGAAAAATTGGAAAAAAAAGTGCTGTTGCCCCTGGAAAGCATGACTGTCCTTAGGCTTTTCCAGAGAGAAAAACATGGGAAAATTATTACATACGTATTACTTTTGCTATATTGAAGTCTTGTCCTTGCAGCCATGGCAAAACCCTAACAATAGGATGCTGGCTTCAATCTGCCTTTGTTTTGTCATTGGCAAAACACAAAGTGAGAAGTTGGAGGAGGGTGTAAATGCCAAGCTATCAAATGGCAGCAGCCTGCCTTGGCAGGAACAAATTCACGCGTGAGGAAGAAGCAGAGAATTAGGTCTTTTGTGTGTTTTTTTCTTTTTTTTTCACTCTGTCTTCCACTCAGCCTTGAAATGCTGAATGAAAGGCAGTAACAGATACCTGTGCTGGGAGCTTATGACAAAACATTTCATTTAATCCACAGCAACACCTTAAGATAGTGGCACAAGTGGAAATCTGCGTGTGTCCGCCCCTGCCCGGGTGGCTGTTCGCATCGCTTGCGCCAGGGCCCGAGCACGATGCCTGAAGGGCCCGAGCACGACGCCTCGCCCTCGGCCAGCCTCGGCCTGCGCTGGGCGCCGGTAGCCCCGGCCTGTTACTGCCCTCCCGCCGCTGACCCGCCTCTGCCCTTCATCTCACGCGGCCGCGGCCAGTGGGGCCGGGGGCTGCTGCTGGCAGCGGTGGGGTGCACGGGGACCTCGCTGCCTCCAGAGGCCGACGGGCCGGGGCCGGGGCCGCCGTGCAGAGCCCACCACGGACCCCGGGTGCGCACCGGGGCTTCAGTAATGGCGCCCGGGGCGGCTTCTCCTTCCCGGCCATTTCAGGTACGTTCAAACTTTCGGCGACAAGAGGCCCTTGTGTTTTCATTGCCTAGCTGGAAGGGTGGGCGTTGCGTCCTCCAAGCTTTTCTTCGCCTTGTGGTTGAAGCGCGCAGGAAGGCATTGGCTGTAACTGGGAGCAGGCTGGAATGGAGAGAGGTTCCCTGCTGGGGGCTGCGTGCCGGGCTCTGCCGCGCCATGCCTTTGGGAGACTCTCGGAATAAGAGAAAATCTCCGGCTTTTTGCTGGGATAGAACAGTGTGGTTAAAGTGCAGGAGATGATATGGGTCTGGTTCAGTCTAAGCGTATCTATCTCCCATGGAAAATATGTAGAAAGGTTTTTTTTTAAAATAAAAAAAAAAAAGGAAGCTAAATCACATTATAGCCAGTGGTTAACGAGCTGCAGGTCAGAGCCGGGCTGCGGCAGCCAGGGCTTTGCTGCAGTGGGGGCTCAGCCGTGGACGTGCCAGGGTGCAGCCACCGGCAGGTCCCCAGGCAGGTCTCCTGGTACAGCCGGTGACCCTCGGGTGGGTGGAGCAACGCTCCTGAAAGCGTCTGCCAGGCTTGTGCTCCGCATCCGTAAGGGCTCAGGTCTGGAGATGGTTTCCTTCCTGTCTGGTTGCATCTGAGGGTCGGCGCGCAGAAGGCTTAACCAGTGCGCGGCTTTGTGAGCAGGCAGCGGCGGGCTCCGGCAGGAGGGTGCTGGAGAGCTTCTGCTTCCTCAGCGCCCGGGCGCGCGCCGCTCCCACTGCCCTCCCTGCCAGCTTTCGTCTCTGTGGGGTTACAGTTCAGTGTAGTGCAAACAAGAAGCAATAGCGTGGCTGTTCTCAGTGAGACTGGCTCAGCACCTGGGCAGTGAAACGAGCACCTCTTGCCTGGTTTTCTCCCCAGGTTAGCAAGGAAAGAAACCAAGTCCTTGTGAGGAGCCGACTACTGGTCTTACGAGGAGTTTGTCATTCCTCATCAAATACCGGTTACTTTAGGGAACTAATGTCAGATCAAGATCAAGCAATGCTCGAGTTTAAACTTTTTGCCTTTCCCTGTAATAATTACTGTTCAACTCAATGCATTATAGAGGCCTTTGACTTCACTTTGAAACAGGCATTGCTGACTGGTGCCAAAGACAGCGACTAAAATGAAAAATCTTTGATCTAACTCAATATCACAACTTCTTTTTTTGTATATTAACATAATCTCTGTGCTGAAATTAATCTGTGGTGTGGCTGCAGTGTGTTGAAGATTATATGTATTAGCATTCAAGATGATTGCCCTCTTTTTTTTAAAGCAGTAGCAATTCTTATTTTTTAAGTAGCTCCTATTTTAGGAGTATAACTATTTTGCCCTACAGAGTATCCTCAGGAAAAGTTCAGGAGATATTTCTTTATTTTTGGGCACTGAGTTCACTCATTTGGACAAGAGCTGCTGCAGGTGTGGGTGCCAGCTGCTGGCTTGCGGTGCTGGGCACAGCGTGCGGGGTCCCAGCTCGCCTGGGCTCCGTCCCTTGCGCGCTGCTGAGTGGCGGGGCTGCTGTGAGCAGAGCCCTGCCACAGCCACCGCCTTGCAGGCACAGATGGCAGTGCCTTTTCAAATCTGGAATATAAAGTTGGAAGCCCAGGCCTTACTGAATGGAAAACAATGTAATTTACCCACTGGGGCAGGGGGATCTTGTAGTGCTTCACACTGCTCTGGCTCTTGCTTTGGAGCAGTGGCGCAATTTAAATGATAATTGACTAACCTGTCTCCCAATGTCATGAAAACATTATGCTTGCTCAGGTGTAGGTGGTGAAGCACTTATGTTAAATGCCTTCCCTAAGGAGGTGTGGGTGGCTGGGAGGACGTCAGAGGAATCAGAACACCAGTGCTCCAGCCTGGGATGCTCTGCTGGTGCCAGCCGTGCATGAAGTGATGTCCTGCTGTGTGTCCCCTGCAGAACGGGGACAGGCAGGGATGCCACGTGTGCCCTCAGGTTGGGAGCTACGTGGCTGGCATCTGGCTCCCAGCACTTGCATAACGAGAAAGGGAAAATGTATTCCACTTGGAGATGTGCAAGGCCAGGACAGCTACAGGGTTTCTGAGCATCTTGTCCTTCACTGCAGCCCTGGACACCAGCCCTGAGCCTGCAACAAGACTTGAAACTTCAACTCAGGAGTGAGGCACAGCAGCTTCTCCGGTCAGAGACAGCCCTGGTTCCTCCAGGTAAGTGCAGTGCGTCGGGCGAGGACGCATGTGCTCCTGGGGCGTCGGGAGCTATGTGAGCACAAACCCCTCGCATAGTGCTGTAGGAAGTGGGTTGAGGGGCTCTGGCTGAATGGCCATGGGAGTTTGCAGGGAGCACTGGGGTTGGGAGCCAGCCTAACCTGTAGGAGAACATCCAGTGTAACTGTGCAGTGGCTGCAAAATTTCTTGGAATGTATTTTTAGTGAGGACAATGAAATAGACATGTTCTGACAAATTTGCTGGTGTGCTCTGGCTGTGTTGCATTGCCATGAGGAATAAACCTGAACGTAGCCCATGTGGTAATACTCCACATCTCTACAGGTGTGGAAACAGTCTTTCCTCCCTGTGCTACTCCGCTTTCATTCCTGGAGCTGTGTGTCTGTCTCATTTGCTGTGAGTTGGTGACCAAAACTGGTCTGAAGCACTTCAGGGGCTTCAGTGCCCAGGTGTAGCACTGAAATCTTTCAGGCTCCCTTTCTTAGTGGTGCTCGCCAAAGGCATCCTGGCTGTTAACACCATGTATGTCTCGGCGTGGGTTTGCTTCTGACCTGTGTCCGTGTGATATGGGTGGCTCAGGATCTGTGTGTGGGTAGGTGAATGGTGACACTGTGCCCTTTACATGGCTTTCAGCTGGAAAAAAAAATCAATGTTACTGGCTTTGTGAAGAAAATTCTCATGGCGCACCCATCCTGCACTGTACTTTTTTCCTCTATAAGATCATTTGAGTCAGAAATATTCAGCTAGTTGCAGAGGTCCTCAGATTTTATTTTGCAGAGAGAAATTACATTAACAGGAGCAAAAATATCTGCTTTACATCAGCTGTTAGAACATGTTTCATTTTTGGCTTTTTGTTTGTCTCTAGCTAGCAAAATCTGTGTTCAAGGGACAGTATCTTCCAATAGATTCACTAAAAGAGACTGTAAGCAACAAATGATGCTATTAGCAAGAATATATATCCTTTATTTAAAATATCTCCCTCCTAAAAGTAAAATGTCCATTCTATGTCTATTAATATACAGTTCATTAAACTAGAAACAACTATATAATTAGACAACAACAACAATTCATTAGCCTTAATGGGATTTAATAAAGTTTCTAAGCAAGGATTCTTCAGAGAATTAATTACAATATACTAATCAGGAAAAAAATATCCAGTTCATCACTCAGATATTTCTCCAGTGCAAGAGCTGTGAAACACCAGCAGTTCTCAGAACGTCCCTCAGCACCAGTGCAGCTCCTCACTGGACCGTGGCAATGTGGCTGCCAAGGCTGGGCAGTTTACAAGTGAATTTCTCCTTGCTTTGTAAACACTGAATTTCCAAGCAAAAGTAACATTATTAATCACTTCACAGCCACAAATGTTTGTGGGGAGGAGCCGGATTAAGGAGGGCTCTGACTTCTGTTGCTGCTCAATAGGCATGGGAAAAGCAAAGCGCGTGGCTTGGCTGGTGCCCCTGTGGCAGGGGCGGCCGCTGTCACCCGCAGAAAGGTCCCATTTCTTAATCCAGCAGAACTGTAAATGGGAACAACTGGATTTTATAGGCCTTAACAAGATCCATTGTTTCTTGTCAGGGGCTTTCATCCACGCCTGTTTTTTCACTGAGACTGTTACCTATTTTCTTATTAATTAAACAGCAGCTTCCTGCAGGCACTGATTGAATTATTGAGTAACACCTGCCACAATAGAGGGAATAAAAGGGAAAAGATGTATTAGTTTTAATGCAAATGGCTCCAGTTCAGATGTATTTGATCAAATTTAACTGACAAATTATAAATGAATAAAGTGAAGGGGTCAGTAATATAGCAAATGACAGTAAGTCATATTTAAGCAAGGCACTTTTTAAAAAGTGATATGAGAATTGCAAGTGTTAATTATTGCTAGCAGTTAAAAGTGAGGAGCAAGGGTTTTTAGAAGACAGTGGAAAAAAGACTGGTATAGTTTCTATATTGTACCTGCAAGATATGAAAAAACAAGCACTAATTCCGTCGTAGCAGAGCAGCTGTTGCTCTGTCACAGCTAACGAGTGATGGCGTAAATGGGAGGGAGCGCGGTGTGTTGCGGGGCCCCCTGGTGCAAGGGCAATGCAAGTGAATCTGTCCTTCAGTTCCTCACATGCTCTTTGGGCACGATTCAGCATCTTCAGTCCCATAAAATTCTGTTCGTGGAGCTAGTCCCTGTTTTCATTTCTGGAGAAACTCCCAAGTGGCCATTTATAAGTTCAAAAATAGTGACGTTTTTGGACCAAAATTAATTCTTCTTTCTTTCAAGGGTTAAAACTTCCTAGTCAGGTGTTCCTAAGGAGTGCCGATACTGCTCCAGGCTTCCAGGGCTGGGAAAGGAGCTGTTTGTGCTGGCACCTTCCCTGGATGCTTGCACTCCTCAGTGCCGGTCCCGAGGTCTCTGCATTGTGCGTGGTGCCCGTCTGGCCCCGTGCAGTTTCCCGGCTGCTGCGGGAGCTGCCTGAGCAGCTCACACCGTTGGGAAGAGGAATAACCTGGGTATGAGCACTGGAAATCACTGCTGGGGTCTCACGGGGGTAGTTTATCCTGGGTGCACTCGGTATCATGCATACTGTGCATAAATCTGTAAATCGATAAACTGTAGAAATCCTAGCTACCTGGTTCACACTGCCTAATTTAGGCCTAGTTTGTTTATTATAAACTAATATTTGAAGTAGTCCCTGATGCAGTTTCACATGTGTAGTGACAGAGATCTGCCTTTTCCTCCGGCATCTGATGTGCATTTGTAAGAGTTTTTGTAAGAACACGTTGAAATCCATGTTGACATCCCTGACTAAAAGGACAACCCAGCTTATCAGTCTGACTCAAGCTCCCTGTCTCAGATGCTTTAAGAAATACAGAACATGTACATTTATCGCAAACTGGCATAAGGCAGCTTCCTGTCTGCTGGCTCTGCCTTTCCCCACGCAGTGCAGCAGCTGTGCATGTAAGTAAGGTTTTTGGAGTAATTTTATACTATAGTTGTATAATGACTTTACCACCTTTTGTGATATCCTGGACTATTCACTCTCTCAGATAGCACATCCCTTTATCTCCTGTAGTGGGCCTCGTTTTTTCTGCTTTTTTTTCCTGATTTTTACCTTTCTGCTGCCATGTCACTGAGCTGAAAAGATTCATAAAGAACTGTTAAGTGCTGGAGAGAATATTTTACAGTGATAGACTTTAAGGAGCTCAGTCTGTGTTGTTTACCAAAAAGGAGCTTGTAACTTAATTTCAGTGGATAAGTGCCTTCACAGGGAGGAAGCTCTAGGTACTGAAAGGCTTTTTCTTCACAGAAAGGCAAAAAGACCAAATAGCTTTAAGATGAAGACAGAAAAATCCAATTAACTAGGTAGAAATTTTGAACTTTGAGGCTCATTAACTACTGGGAAAATTTGGCTAACTACTCCCTTCCCTGGGTCTTCAGAACCAGATCTGATGTTTTTCCGAATGACCTGGCCTGACGGCGCTCACCCCTGGACTCAGCAGTGCCAAGCGCGTGATTGCCCGTTGCCTCCCGGGCATCCCCAGGAGTCAGTCTGCCCAATCTCATGTCACACTCTGGGTCCATGAAAGTCCTGCTTTCTTCCTGAGGTGTTTTGCTTGGGCTGTGGAGTCTGGGGGCTGATCTGGCAGATGGAGCATTGGGCATTTGCCCCAATATCTGATGCTGTCTGGAGAGACCAAAGAGAAGCAGAAGTGGTTCACACCAGCACTGCTTTCCTGGGACGGTGCTCGGTGTCTGGTCCCAGCCAATTCACCCCAGGTCAGGATTTATTTTGTATGCTGGGGAGCGTAGCACAGGCTTTAAATTACTGATGGCACAGGAGAGAATGAGACAGCAAGCCCCAGCAATGCATTCGCATCACCAGACAGTGATGTTTGAAGATGCGGTTGCAAGCATCCCACGATAAGCTTTACATTTTTAAAGGTTACTGACTCAGCCTTGGCAAGCTGGGAAAGCAGCTATAAAGTATGCAGAAACAGTAATTGGTCATTTGAACTTTGCCTGGGGGGCCCTTTCGGCAGGGACGATAGGCTCATGCTGACTCAGTGTGGCTGAGGTTAGAAGACAGATTCCATTAATGAGCAGCAGATAAGGAGGAGGAAGACCATTTGCTTTGGACAGGGACTTCCAGTTCATTTGGGCTCTGTGGTTCTGCTTCTTTGCTTACCTGTTCAGGAGAATACAAATGTGGCAGCCTTCCCTGGTTCATGTGCTCAGTCCTACCCAGGTCTGAGCCCCAGGAGACAAGCAAGGATGTTTCCTTGCTACTCTTCCTCTCCGTACTTGTAGAGGTAGGGTTATGGGGCGAGAGGAGCAGATACGGACAGACGTGCAACAGCAGCTTTCTCTTAGCAATGAATGATCGTAGCTGGGATCTTGTGCTCTCCCTCTCCCGTGATCTCGCATGAAGCCATTTAGCTATTGAAATACTTAGCAGAAACCTGCAAATGCACTACTTGGACATAGAAATGAATTAAGCTGTCTGCAATTATTTGCTATCTGAAAAAACACAGCAAATAACAGAAGCTCAGGTGTACAAGGGCTAAAATCAGGCCATTACTCTTCACCTAGAAAACATTTTAAATGTTGTGCAGTTATTTGCAAGTGATAGTGTCTGATTTTTGCAACAGCTAACCTACAGCAACAGGGATTTGCCAAGTATTTATCAATTGGAGCCAGAGCAGGATGTTGCCATGGTGATGCGAAGTAGCTGTGTGATATTTTTCTTCTGCAAATATATTGTTGCAAAACACAAATGGGGAAAGAAAAGGAGCCACCTCTTTGAAGAAACAAGAAGTTCGGTTTAGGTTGTCACACAAAGGCAAAAATGGTTCTCTCGGACTGGGGGGCAGTTGTATCCCGTTATGCGTAAGCCCAGAGTGGGGCCCTGCAGAGCACGCTTGAACGTGGAGGGGGAGGTGGGATGCTGCGACCCCCAGTGAAGTTGCTGGGTTGGAAGTGAAAGCAGGAGATTTTCCTGCGACTGAAGGTCTATGTAAATCCAAGGTCACCAGAACCATTTCTGTGGCTGCTGCTTATCATTTAATGAAGATAAAAAAGAGCAATTAAATTTAGTCTGGCAATTTGGCACATTAACATTAATCTTCAATGAAATCAGAAGGTGTTTGTGTTTTTGTGTAAGCTTGGCTAATGTATCATTTTATTACTAACAAGCAGAAGCCATAATTACTCTCCTATTTGACAGAATTTGTGGATGATTTTATTGACAACTCCCCATGTAATTTATGCATATAAGTCATTTACTTCAGGGAAACTTTAACATTGAGCTTTCATTCAACGTTGTGCTTTGCTTCCTACCCAGCAACTGGCAGGGCTTTGGGCGACTTCCATGGAAAATTTCAGTATGCGAACAGGAAACTATGCAAGACCTTAGACTTTTTAGATAGATTATATGAAGAACATCAAATAAATAAAACTCGTTCAGATGTTTTCACCCCAGTCCCCACAAGTTGTGGGGCTGGGTCACGCAGCTCTGGGGCTCAGCCGCCCTTGCGCAGGCGATGTGCTCGTTGACCTGTGCAGAGTTGCATTTATCAACATGGTTTAGAGCTGCCCAGGGGCCGGGTCCTCCAGCTGCCTGCCTGCCAGGTCCTCAGTCCTCAGCCCCGAGTGCCAGCGCTTTGGCGCAGGAGCTTTGAAGAGTTCAGGACTTTGTGTTCCTAGGAAAAAACGTATTTCAGCTTGTTTTTGAATGCAGCTATGAAATATTACAATTTCTGAAAGGCCAGATGCTACTTTTTATAATTTTATAAATTTGTCAGAATTCTAAAAGATTTTGGAGAACTAAAACCAGAAACCTTCAATTCCAGAAGGAGCTCCTTCCATAGAAGGAGCTATGAAGTCTCCTGAGTCTGGGGCAAGAGGGATCAGATGCATTGCTACTGTTGTTTATTTTCAGTGCTCGTCTGTAAACTTCTAGGGTTTAGCTGGCAAGTGAGAGAGAACAGGGGAACAACAGCAGCAGGGCAGCTCTTGAATATCTGATTGGGAAAGAGCCGCTGAAAACTTCCAGCAGGGTTCCCAGTGGGAAAAACAGGCGAAAGCTGCTGAGGGCGCGGCGCTGGCGGTGCCGGGCAGCTTCGAGCTTTGCTTCCAGGAGAGCGGCGCGCAGGGGCTGGCTCAGCAGCTCTGCCAACGTTGAGCCCGCGTGCTCGCGGTGAAAAAATTCAGGGAACTTAAACCACGTAGCCTGGAAGGCCAGGAGGCAAATGAGAGAAAGCAACGTTATGTGGCCAGCTCGCTGAGTGCATCAGCACCGGTGTTACAGCCTTCGCACGTGACTGCGGGCTCGTGCAGGAGCCGTCGTGGCGGTGGAAGGGTCGGTCCCGCGAGCGGAGCCGGGCGAGCGCTGGGAGCGGCAGCCCTGGCCGTGGGCGCAGGGAAGGCTCGCGGGGGCCCGCGCACCGCAGCACTGACAGCGCGGTTGTGCTGGCAGGGGTGGGCCTGCCCTTGCTTTTAGACTTGTCCTTTGGTTCAGTTCTCGCGTACTGGTATCATCTCAGTGAACTGCGCTTGGTGTTTATTTAGCAATGCAAAGAACATTTTATGGCTTTATCACACAAAAGGAATAAATTTGAAATACATTAGGAAGCAGCCCTGACTTACAGCTAGGTTATACTCATGGGTTGCAGATTGCATTTGGCATTTGCTGCTACTTCCAGCACTTAATGACTTAGCTTTAATGTTTTTTTATTTCTTTTTATTAAAAAAAAAATCCCATAAGACCTTAGGGTTTATTACGGGGCTGGGTTAGGGGTGTACAAGGCATTTCTAAACTCACAGCAACGCTGTATGTTAAATATTCATAACTGCAGCTACCATTTGCTGTTGATAAGGACATTGATTTTCTGTGGAAGCAAGAGAATTATTTGTGGCATTTATTGTCTGTTGGGGTAATTTTATATACAAGTTTGGGAAAACATTAAGCATTGTGCATGCTCTTGGGTTTATACCTTTTTACAGTAGGGAAAATAAAGCCCAAAGTATAATTTAGTTAACTAATGTTTCTCAAGACTGGACTTACTAATGCAAAAGCAGTTAGGTCAGGAGCAGACCATGCAAGCACGTAGCAGCCAACGAGGCTGCCTGGCTCGTGCAGCACCTGCGACACTGAGATTTTTCTTTGGTTTTGCACGTACCTATCTTATAGAAAACCTGTAGCAAGATGGTACTCCCCTGTGGGACTGAGAACCGTCAGAGGAAGAGATCAGTCATGTTGCTAAATGTGCTTTTGGCAGACAATCTCCTATTGTAATGGAGAGTGCAACGAGAGCCCGTATGAAATGGGCTGTGGTGGAGCTGCAGGTCCTTGCTCTAAGCCAGCACACCCAGCATGAGCTGTGCCCATCTGCACCTTGCTTCCAAACCCAACCAGCTCCGTTCCATCACTGCTGTTAAACGGGGCCTTTTGGACGGCTGCTGCAGGTGCAGCGAGGAGGCATTTCCGAACGGGGTGTGCCCATGCGGCAGCCCGTCTGCCGAGGCAGCCGGCGAGTTTGCTCCCGCTCAGCGTGCTCCCTCGGGCCCGCAGCCTCCTGCTTCGTGTCTTTCCAAAGGTCTGCACTGGAGTTTAAACTGAGTTAAATAGAACTTAAAATTTGAGGGTGAGATAATGGTAATTAGCTGCTGCCTGGCACAGCGCGGTAGCTTGAAGCCTAATCTATTGCCTCCACGAACACCCCTTGCTCCCTGCTGGGCTCCCCAGCCGGGACTTCCACAGCTTTCCATTTGTTGCTGGAGCTTTTCTCTGCATAGCAAAGGACCGCGTTCCCCTTTCTTTAGCCCACCTACATTGACTGTGAATGCAGAAGCTGCTGCACCTCCATGGTGCAGTGCTGGTAGGGTTGTGTAGGAGTGTATGTGCAGAGGGTTATTGTTTTAGCATTAATAGGGTTTCTTGCAAATTATTGGGTACTCTAGTACTCTGTAGCGTTCTCCTTACTGTGATCTTTGCAGATGATCCTAACCCTTTGCTTATACTGTGCTGCAGGGGCAGGCCTGATGGAAATACTTTTCCCAGAGCCGGAAGGCTGGCCAAGCACAGTTGCACTATGTATTTTTTTCCTCTTTTTCTTAGGGAAGCTTAGTTGATTTTTAGAAATGAGAAGCCTCTCTTACTCAGTAGCAAAGTGCAACACAGATTTCAGTGTGTCCGAAACCAGAATCGCCGTCACATACCAACTAGCTTGCATCTACCAATTGCCTGGTGCTGTACCCTGATGTCAGCTGTGGGGACCTCAGTGCCCTGGGACGAGGCTGACATGCTCGCGGACGCATGCTGTCAGCGAGCTAATCTGGCTCCAATCTGCAGCACCAGTCCAAGGTGAGCAATGTATGGGACCTCCCAAACAACACGGCTGCTCCTCCGACACCAGATCAGCCATGGTACTGCCCTTTACAACCAGCTTCCTTGTGAAAAGCAGACGGGATATAGGAAATGTCCAGGGAATATCCATCAAGTCATCCACCTTGTTCAGCCCTTATTAGGTTTTTAAAATTTGTTTGGGTTGGCAACCTGGGGCCGCCTGCTGATAGGATGACTCACAGTGCCCAGAATTTGCTGCAGCTGTGGGACTTCACCTTAACTCAACCTCTGGAAAGGTTACAGTGACTGCACTAAAACATCTGCTCTGGCTTTAGAGGTATTACACTGATAAACTCGGTAAGAAGGGTCAATAGAAAAGCTAAAAATCCCTGTTTGAGTGTGCCCAGGCACTGAAAGGTAAAAATCAGGGATGGTCTCTTCCTGAAGGAAGCACACAAAGCTTTGCAATGTGGTCTGATATTATTGAGACGCACCTACTCTTGCTGCTGTTAGTCTGTTACAGAGAGACCTGGAAGGGAAATGAGACCCACAGGGGAGTGCGAGCAAACCACAAGCCACCCCACCATCTGTATGCTAGGTTTTTTAAAGGACCTTGTTCTGTGGACGACTGGTTACTGCATTGGCTCTGAGTGGTTTTCCCTGGGATGGGATAGCATAATAACAAGTGTTTGCTGCACGTCGGGGGAGCCCCGTGGGAGTTAATCCTTATAAATAATCTAGACACTGTCAACTTGTATCTTCTCCTCTCTGCTATGGAGAAGGGTAGGGAATGACAGCGAGGAGCGAGCCACTAGCCCATCTGGTCTTGGATTTGGAGGTTAAGAAATAGGAGGAGGCATAGGGAAAACCTTGGCATTTATGCACTGCATTATGCACACAAGAAGGCATCTGTTCACTTGAAGTACATTTCCTTGCTTTTTTATCAGACCTGAAAAAGCATATACTGATATTATGAGATCTTTGGCCCTTTCAAACAGAAGCGCTGGCCATACAGCCAGCTCGTGCAGGAAGGCTGGCTGGGAGCTCAGATTTCACTGTGGTGGGAGACTAACTGCTTTGATTTTTACGTTTTCTGGGCTTAATATCCTTGGTGTGATTTCCCACCCCCGAAGGTGGTTCTTGTTGCTGTACCTCTGGACTGCTCTCCCTGGCTTAGTGACACATGCCATTGCCTTGTCCTCTGCCCCATTTCTTTGTGTTCTTCTGTCCCTAGCCCGTGCCATCCAGGCAGTGGCAATAACCCAACCATGCTAGCCATGAGGTGTAGCAGCCTTGCGGCACGGTGGGTGTCTTAGCAAGCCATATGGCTGCCCGATGGCCAGTATGTTTGTTGGGGCTTGTGAAGTGCTGATTTGCAAGTGTGACACTTCCCTGGGTGTTGCACTCGGCTGGGGCTCCGTAAGTGCGAACAAACTAACCTCCTTTCCAGGGAGGAAGTGTCTTCCCTCACCTGCTATGCATTAATCAGAGCTGTCTCTCCTACATCCTTGCAGAGGAAGCACGGACACAGAAGCCGTGTGAAGCTCAGGCTGTCACGGTGGAAGATAAAAGTACAATGCCCCAAGAGTCTGAAATTTTTGGCATACAAGATGACATGTTGTGTCTAGGTGGAAGATGAGTCTGAGGTTAAACTTGTTTATTCATGATTTCTCTTTAAAGTCTCTGACTCTTCATTTTGAACGTGGGCTTCACAAGTTTCAAATATTTATTCCAGGGAAAAAAAAAAGGACAAAAGGAAACAGGAGAGTTTGCACAAACAAATCTTGCCATCTTTTGAATGTAAGTTTTAGCTCTCATTGGAATTGTCACCAGCTGTTTGTACTCAAATCTCCAAAAATGAGGTGGGGAGAGAGAAGCAGGATCCCTGACATGACTGCAGTGGTTGTTCCTCATGATGCCTGTTGGCACCAGAAGCTTTTTAATTGCTATACATATTTTTCCAGCAGAAAAATCTTTCCAATGGGATGAAATAAGCCTCCAAATTTATATTTCCCTGTGTCTGGGATCGTCTTGGTGGCAGTTATGAGAATGCAGTTTCTTGTCTGACATTTCAAATGTGTGTCTCTCCATCACTAAACGAAGACGCAGACTGCCACAGGAGCACTTTGCTCTGTTTTGCAGCTGCGGCTTGAATATGCTGCACAAAACCAGAGAACAGCATTTGATGTGCAATTCCACAGCATCCAGCCAGAGCAAAGGCCTGTGTGGTTTATTCTCCTGCCCTGTAATTGCTTTATTTTCCATTTGTTATGAATATTGCCTGTGTCAGAGAAGGTCACAGGCCTATTTCATTGGAAGGTGAATAAATGGAAAACCATCACTAATTGCTTTATGCCAGTGAGCTGAAAACTCCCCAAAAGATTATTTCTGTTCCCTCATTGAAATCTGCTCCCAACATTTGTGCATGTGAAACCTGGGAAACAAGCTTGCTTTTTTTCCTTTTATATCCACCAAAATTAAAGGCAATTTCTCTAGGATGGCCCCATTAATTTATTAATCCTTTTCTTAAACCAAAAAGGCCAAGTGAAATCTGCCACAAATGTCTGTTCCTGCTGATATTAGCTGAAGTGCAGTCACTTCTGTTTGTGCATGGGCACCTCCAAGGCAGTGAGTGCTTTTCTCATCAGGAGCGTGGCACATCATGGGTTTGCCTTGCCTGTGAGGGGTGTGAATGAGCAAGCAGCCTGCACGTGAGCAAATGAGCATCTACGTTAGGGCTTATCCACTTCTGTACCTACTGGCAAGGTTTTTTCATTATTTCCTTGATAACCTCATATGAATTACCTATAACTCTCATAACTGGGAACAGTATTTGGTATTTTGGGCCTGCTCTTTTTTTTTAGATGTTTGCATAATAATCAGGGCTGCTCTGTCAAGGCAGGAATGGGGATCTTCCGCTGTGGCCTGGAGTCTGGCACAGATTACTTTTACAGAAGCTCTGTGGATCGGTATGAAGATGAGTAAAACAATCTAATCTTGAAAACAAGGACATATATAAAATGAACAGATGGGTAGTGCCAAAAACTCCATTTAGATTCTACTTGGAGGGAGGTGGGTAATTCTCTGAACTTCTGAGAATCTCTTTTGTTTTTTAAATTGGCAATATTATATACAGACAACCAGAGCACAGGGGACCCTCACTGTAATTGCGATGTTATAACTTGTTTACAGAGGCAATGATTATAAGATGATGTACTTTTCTATGAGTTGTCTTGTGCGGGTGTCCAGCTGCCGTGTGGAGATGCGGTGCCTTTGGAAGGCTTTTCTGGGGGAGCGGATGGAGGTTGCCTCCTTCCTGGAACACATTTCCTCAGTTAGCGGGATTGTTTCCACCCCTTCAAATCCTGCGGTGAAACAATGTCATTAAATTCCACATTGAACTTTATTGTCTCGGCTACGTGTGTGTTTCTCCCCTGTGCTGGCTGTGAGCTTGCCAGAGCTTTCCATTAAAGACGCTCGGCGGAGCGGTGCAGCTCGCCCGCAAGGACGAGGCGGGAGCAGCTATCTGTTCAGCTGCATTGTCTTCAGATCGTGCCCTTGGTTGCGCCTGTGTGACTGCACTAAAGAGTAATGGGGTTGCACAGATGTAAGCGAGGAAATAATCTGGCCTGCGCACACACTTGATTACTGCCGGCGATGCATAAAAGGAAGCGCTGAGCCTCCCTCGCCAGCTCAGCCCTCCCTGCTGCAGCTTATCCCTCCTGAAAACCAAGAAGGGACCGGGGTGAGCTCCCAAACCCCCAGGGGTCCCGGGAAAGGCAGCATGGCCCCTGTCACTGCCTGGGAATGTGAGTGTGTCCCTGCTGCCCGGCCACCAGCCCAGCCTGTCCCATCCTGTTCCCACTCCTATGCTGGGCTTGTCCTCAGTACCCAAACCCCTTCTCCAGGCGCCTGTGTTTGCAGCGTGAAGGGTGGGAGATGAAGAAATTAATGCTGGAGGGGTGGGGTATGAGAAAATAGAGAAATCTTCCTGACCTAGCTTAACACTTGTACGCCAAAGTGGCAAACTTCACATTGCATTTCCCAGAGTAAAGCCGCTCTCTGTGGGGAAAAGGGGAGCAGAAAGATAGGAAAAGGAGAGCAGAGAGCCTCAGCTAGATGGGCCTCGGATGATTTCCCAGCCCGCTTGAAATGCTCATGCCATCTGCCCCTCTGCGGCAGTGCCAGGAACCCCAGGGCTCACCAGAGAGGTGCCTGGGACCCCCAGACCCTGCAGGGCCCCCTGGGGGGCAGCATAGCGAGGTGGGGAGGACCCCAGGAGGGACTTGGCTTTGGTGGCTTCGTGGCTGTCTGGAGCCCACATCAGCGGTTGCAAAGCCGATGCTTAGCAGGTATCAGTGTTTGTTCCTTCACATAGATGTCCCTTGCAAGAAATGTATGCAGCGGGTGCAGAAACAGAGCCTGAGCTGAGACACAGCCCCAGCGTCCTTTATGCTTGTGCCGGACAAGATTGTGCCAAGCTAGTACAGAAGCTAAGAGTTAGAGGAAGAAAGGGTCTTGGTTTTTTTTTCCTGCTGTACTGACAACTGAAATGGTGTGGGCAGATTACTCGTGTGTATATCTTGTTTATTTAGTAATATACAGCAGTGTGTGCAGAGCTCTCAGTGTATGGACGGTGCATAAAGTCCTCTGAAAACGTAGATCTGTGCATCAAGATGAGCTGGGATGACAAGAATTTGTATCAACAGTAGCAAATAACTGCGAGGAAAACATGGATATAATCTGACCTACTTGAAATAAATTCATATTTTAGGCATTTGCTTCAATTATACTTTTTGATGTTCTGTATCTATAGTTCTACAATCCTTCAAATCCCTTAAGCAGAGAGCATTTTGATACTTTTCTGGAAAAACAGCAAAAAAAATCTTATTTTCCAATAAAAAGGATGGTGTTGATATGACTTCTGAATAATAGCCCAAACTCAGACACACATGAGACTAATACGTAGAATTTATACAAATATTCTCACCTCTAAATCTGGGAATGCTTTAGAAAGTTAAGCAGCATTGGCACTATTTTACTGCTGTGGAAATATAGGTAAAGGAGTCAGAGCTCTGTTCTGAAAACTATAAACCTGGAGGATTTAAGTCTACATTTTATAAAATCGTGCTGTGCATGCACATCAGCTATTTGTAGGGCCCAATGCAGCATGTTTTTACGCTAGCTGAAACAGGCAGGGTTGATGGGATTCTCCCTGAGAGCAAGAGCAACTCCACTGGAGTTTAATAATGTCACTTCTGGAACTGGAGCTTTAGCTTTCAAAGTCGCTTTGGTGTCTTTAAATAAGACATGCTACTTTCATTCTTAAATTTCGGCTGGCACTGGAAGCCCTTAGGGGTGTCCACCCTCAGACGAACCCGGTGCGTGCCGGTGACTGCGCTGCAGCCCCCCTGGGCTCTGAGCACTTCGGGCGCTCACCCTGCATGGGAAGGGAGAAAGTGGGTTCTGGCTGCAGAGCTTGTGCATTGTTCTTCAGGGACTGGCCCTAGGGCCAAGGGCTAAACTCTTGAGGAAAATTAGATTTTGTTGTTGTTGTTGTTCCTTTATTTACTTAGCTTATAATCTTTTTTTTTTCCCTGAAATAACTCTTGAGTATGCATGTATGTGGTTACAGCTATTATGGCAATAAAAGGGAGGTAGTGTCAGAAAACAACTTTGAACAATCTCTCTTCGTTAAAAAATAATGCCCTTCCATTGTGGGTTTTGCAGAGAAAATTTCCAAAGCCTTAGTTTTTCTGATGTTGCAGTAGATTCACAGTTTTTATTTTTAAAAACCACCACAATAACAGCAGCAGTTCTGTTAACAACTAGAAATTATATGGAATGAATTTCTGGGGTCATAGCTCTAGAAACAAAAAAAGACAAAGCTGAAAATATGGAAATCACGTAATTTCATGCTAGAAGGAAGGGCACGACTGGCAAGTATGTGAATAGTGCAGCATGGTTTGGTTCTCTAAATGCGTGTGGTTTTGGTGCTGACGCCTTTGTGAAACAGCGGTGCCTGTTCTGGTGCTTGCCTGGGTAGTACCGGTGTGCATACGAGGCCTGATCTTTCACTGGGGAAGCCTGCGAGGTTTTTCTGTGGGTGGAGGATTAAAGTCTTGGATAAGTAAGTGTCGGTGCCTGTTTCAGAAATTCAAGAGAGAGCACGTTTTTCTCACCCACCACTGCTGGAGACATCGGCAGAGGGTTTGAGTGCGGCAGTGACTCCTGAGCAGAGACCCTCGGTCCTCGCCGTGCCAGGAGCTCGGCCAGGGGGCACGGGCCCGGGGGGCCCAGCTTCCTTTCCACTTGCTCCAGTGTAAATCAGGTGTAAAACAAATGCCGGGATGCAGTCACACTGACGCAGACGTGGCGTAAGAAGGGGAGAAACTGGGCTACTAGTGACGTAGTAAAATGTCGAGGAATGAAGGATCACTTCATTGATACTTGTCTGAAGGAGGCAGTGCTTCACACGCCGTGGGGCCAAGTCTGATTTACAGTCCACAGGTTGCTTCTGGAAGCACCTGGGAGAAGTGTAAATGTAAGCAAAACCTACCTAGCACGCTTCAGTAGCGCTGATTTGATGCTACTCAGTGTCTCAGCACCTTCCTTTCAACACAGACGTGACGGAGCTTCCTACCTGTGCATCCTGCAAGGAGGCCGCCAGGCCGGGCGGCCTCCAAGCAAATCGCAGGCTGCCATCGGGTCCCTCCGTGTTAGAGAGCTCCCCCACGCGCAGCGCAGCACGGCGGGCACGGGGCTTGCTGTGTTTGGAGAGAAGGCTGCAAAGCAGCCGGGCGATGTCTGCTGAAACCCGGTGGGAGCAGGGCCGCTTTGTGCCCTTGAGGACCTCTGGCAGGCTTGTGGGGAATCCTCCAACAGAAAATGTCCAGCACTGGGAAATATTCTGCTTATTGTAGGTGATGCCTAGATTACAGATGCCATGAGCACCATCGGAAGCAGAGCACAAACAAGTAGGCACTCAAACAGCAGTCCTCTGCGGCGTCCCTCGTGCTGGGCAGCAGGCCCTGCGATTCTTACAGGCTTCCTAACTTTGGTAAAGCCGAATGTCATTAAAGAGTGGGAATGTCATTAAAGAATGGATGCGCGTCGTGTCACAGGCATCCCGCTGGCAGGGTTCCCTGCAGGTGTTTGTCTGGAAAGCGGGGGCCGCCCCCGGCAGGAGGGAAAGCAGAGCCCTCTGCTACCGCCGCTCCCTAGCACAAAGCACAGAAACGTGCCTCGTAAGTGAATGGCTCATCTCTGCCTTATTAATGGTTTTCATAAAATTCTTGTTCTTTTCCTGAGCTCTGCAGCTGAATGCTCTCTTGTATTGTGTGTTATTGCTAATGTTATAATTCGTCAGTTGAGATCTAATTTTTTATGAATTTCATTTAAATGCCAACTAATTAATTATTCCAGGTGCACCATAGAGAAATTTAATAACTTATTTTTTTCTGATGTTGAGCTGCTTTTCTGCAACCACAATCTCTAACACTTTGTAAATCTCTCATACTGAATCAGCTGGTAGATAAATTAACACAGAATTACAACTCATTAACAAATGATGCATTGATGTCTAAATTCCCTGCTTTCTTATTTGAAAGAAAGTAGGTTATGCTGTTATTGAGTTAGTGCAATAAGTTTCAATGCTTTTTTGTTATAAGAATTAAGCACTTTTAAAAAATATGTGTTAATTAAAAGATTACACCCACATAAACATTAAAGCATTATAGTTACTATAATTATGGAGCTAGATTCTGGTTTCTCCAACCATGACATAATTTTAAAGAGTCCCATTGGTCTAAATTCAGTGGGATGACTCGTAATAAAAAGCAACTTAACCAAGACACAGGGCAACGTAATAAAACAGTGGAATCAGAATCAGTCTCGAGCATCTTGTTCTGGTTCAAGGAAGGTAAGAAGGTGTAAGGGAGAACTTTGGAGGAGAAACGACAGGGGCAGAGAGGTTAGGAGGCTGTAAAGTCATGATAGGTGTAGAACATATGAACTACTATTAGCTGTTTCTCTTAAAGTAAAACAAAACAACAAATAGAAAAAACTGAAGTATGCAGTACAACTACCAAGAGAAAGTTTAAAACAAATTAAACTGTGGGTCTTGTTGTCACTAAATGTAATGGACTGAGGATAAGATTATTTTACTCTTGTCTCCTTTCTTATGCTCTTTCCCCACAAGTCCCTTGCCAGCCACTGGCTGTGGTAGGTAAATAAATTGGGTAAGATGCACCTGTGATCTCACCTAAACTATGCTTTTTTTAGTGTTCTTCATTAATAGGTTGGTGCAGAAGGTAATAACACATGTTAGAAACAAACACTAATGGAAAAATGGAGGCAAAATCTAGCACTTAGTTTTACTTAAGTATAAATACGTAAGTACCATAAAGCCAGATCTCGGCAAAACATTTTGATTTTGGTATAATCCTGGCTTTCTGACAAAGACTTGTTTCAGTAAAAAATTCTTAGCTAGTCTTAGTCCCCAAATCATTGGTTTTGTTTGGAAATATATATGATATAAATAGCCAAAATGCTCACTAGATGCTATCTGTCTTAACAGTGATTTTGGCAGAAGAGCCAGAAACTGATAGAAGAATTCAACCTTCTTGGACAAGTTTAATGCTCTCTGCAGACATTTGCCACCTGGCTCTGTTCCATTTAACTGGTGGTGTCAAACAACCTCTTCTTCTAATAGAAACAAATGTCTAAGTCTTTCACTAGAGTGACCTGATGAACTTCAAGCCAGACTTGCAAAGAAAGAGAATAAATATTGGAATACACAGAAATATATAGATTCTGAAGTCAAAATGCCCATTAACCATTGCACCAACTGCATGTGGATTCATAGGAAAGTCACTTGCCCCTTTTGAAGCACACACATCTGCCCTTGTGTGTTTACTTGCAGAAACAGAGCTTGGTTTTGGTCTAGTGGAAATACTAGTTTTGAGAATGATGTGTTGGTAGCTGCAATATGTCAATAGTAAATGCAGACATCAAAGAACAAAGGTTTTTGTAAGTGAAGTGCTCTAGTTCTGTTTATTTAACTTAAAGACTAGTATGTTCTAGTCTCTGTGCGGCCTGATGAATGCAGCTCAGGTAGCAAAGTGGCACCCATTTTTTTTTCGTGCCACGTCGCTACAAAGATAAAACAACAGAGAAACCTTCTGTCTGGTGCCTTAGTGTGATGCTACTTATCAACGCAAGTTCAAAGTAAGCTCCATTTGTATAGGATCAGCTTATCCCATTAAGCAATTTTATCTTTGACAGGAATGAGGATGGTTATGAGAGGCAGAAATGCCTGCGAGGCAAGTAAATTTAATGAAGTTTGTAATGGACTGCAGAAATATCAACCAAATGATCAAGAATATGCCATGAGAATTAGTTAATTAAGACTGTCCATCCCTCTCTTTGTTGCGCAGATGTTGTTTCAAGTTTACACTAATACGAGCAAACTTGCTTTCAGGAGGTCTTGGTGTGTGTGTAGCAGTCTGAGCGTGTGCCTTCTGACCGTTCCCAAAGCTGTGGCACAGATGCCCGGGGAGGCCGCTCCTGTCCCAGCGTGGTACCCCAGGAGCTGTGGGACATCTCCTGGCTCAGGGCCTCCAGGTCTCCCTGTGCAGAGCTCCCTGGTGCAGAGCACAGGTCCAGGCAGAGGCTGAGCAGGGAGGGGACACCATGGTCCAAGGGGCAGAAGTTCGGAGCCCAGTACTGGTCTAACCTGTGAGTGGCAAGGTTTGTTTAGGACTGCACGGATCCATGACCTACTTTTCATTAATGCGTGCATCTTTCACTGCCCCCTGAGGTCATCTTAGCTATAAAGGTGACCAAGCTGCTGTTGTGACTTGCTCCATCCTGTGCCGGGCTCTGGAGTCCTTGTCCACTCCAGCTTCTGTGCAGCTCCCTGGCTTCTTAACGCCCTTGCTGTTATCTCCTTGGGACGATCCCTCCTGCCAGCGCGGACGTGGGGCACCGCGTGGTGCCAGGGACAGATCCGCTAGCACAGGGAGCGTGGCTGAGGCTCTCCAAATCCATGTGGAGAACTGGTGTGTGCAAGCATGTATGCTTGTACACACGCGTGGTTATGTCCAAGTACAAAGGGTTTAACACCAGGTTTTGATCTCTGTTGTGATGCATTGAGTTGTTTCCCAAGCAAAATATACGAGGCAGAAAATCTGGTTCTTTCTTTTAATGCAAATTTCTTGCGCTCCCCTCATCTTACTACCTGGCTCTTGCGTGGCTGCTTTCGCTGTAAGTAAATCAAAAGCAGGCTCTCACCCAGCAGCTCCTGCGAGGACTCGCTGCGTTCTCTGTGAGCAGCTACTTGTGGTGTGGCTGTATCTCTGCTCCACTGATCCTTTTTTTTTATGGTCTTAGTTTTTCATATGGAAAAGAAGAAGATGAGGGTGAGGAGAGAGAAGCTGGTGTTCCAGATTACAGATTTCAGAGCATTCTTTTCGTCCCCCGTTAAGGCTCCAGAAAAACAAACTTCCAGTCTTACAGGTCACTAGAACCAAAGCATCCTGGCCTGTTTTGCAGACCTTGAGAATACCAAAGTGATGCCTGGGTCCAGTCCTAGTTGATGCTGGCTCTGCTGTAGTGGTGAAAGGAGACCTAGCAGAGGCAGTATGCATTTGCATTTTCTTCTGTTCATGCTTCCAGCATCTACAGTCATTAAACAGGGCTTCAAGGGCACATCCCTGCCCATTTCTTTTAGTATCTGTTTGCAGACTTCTTGTGCATGAATCCACCTAATTCCTTTTTCATGCCCTATCTTCACAGCCTCCCCTGGCAGCAATTTCCAGTTCACTACCTGCTCTAAAAAATGAGCTAAAACAAGATGATTCAAGAACCCTCCCTTTTATCTTTTTTAAATGTACCCTCTGTTAGCTTTAATGAGCCTAGTTTTGAGGGGTTTGGTGAGTAACAGTTCTGCATTGACCTTATCTACTGCCTTTATGATTTTGCAACTCTCAGTCATGTTCCTCTTGAGCCTCGAGAATGTGGGTCCCATTCGCATAAAGATCATTAAGGAAAATGTTCATTATACATATTTATTACTCCAGTTTGCATTATTTCTGGATGGGCAGGAAGGTGGATGCCTGGATGGCTGCACTGGGTGAAGAATCGAACTAAAAGGGCCAGTTAACCTTGTGGTTCTGTGCATTTATGATATAAATGCATCAAAACATGTGTTAGTTTTAATTATCCCCACAGCCTCACAAAATCACTTCCCTGGTCAATTAATTTAATTACTTTTTGGATAATTATTTTTCTCAATGGTGAATTGGCTCCAGACTGTGATAATTGTTCTGCTGCAGAACTGTGAGATGGGAGAGACTGTGGCTTGAATGACACACAGAACATATCAGCAAAATACACATTTATAACATAGACACCTGAATTAATGACATCTCTTTGGAATGAAATGGAACAATTCCACCTCTGGAGGTGGGGGGGGGGGGGGGGGGAAGCACCTTGTGGCAACAGCAAAATTGCTCAGAACATGTCAAAAAGACCTCTTTTTTCCCTCTGCAGCCTGTTTTGAATTGGAGTCTGGTCTAAAATTCAGGGGAGCATTTAAGCATATGTTTAACTGGGCTACGGTGGGATATGCGTGCACCTAAGAGGCAGGGAAAGTGCTTTCTGAATGCAAGTCCTTGGTAGCAGTGTCTTTCAATCAGAATAAAGACAACAGACTGTCTGCAAATACTAAGTGAGAAAATGGACTTGCGTTGATGTTAATCTCAGCACCCTCACTGAAGCAGGAGATGTGAAATCTGGAGTTTACTAACGTAATTATAAACCCAAATATTTGCCAGCTTGGATGGGTTGCCTGAGATTGGGATGATGGAGTGATCATTAACAAACAGCTAGGGACTAAGAGTCTTTTGAAGGTGATCTGTTAAAGTAATTGTGATCTTAAATAAAAGTAGTTGCTGTAATTCTGCACACCTTGCCCTCCCCTCAGCCGCAGTGAGAATTATCACATAAGAAGCAGAGCAGGGAACTACTTTAAAGCAGTTAACTTGAAATCTCTTTCTGGTACAACTGTTCTCTCTCATTGGATCATGTCTTTTGCAGTTTCACTATCTAGATATGGGGAAACTTCGGGAAGTAGTTGCTAATTACTGTATTTAAGATGGCACTTAACTGTAAATTACCCCATACAAAAATAAGGAAAACCAATTTGTGCTCCCCAGCAGAAAATTTTGTAAAAATGCATTTATTTCAGGAAGGAAGTTTGCTACTTATTTGGAGAAGGTGCCAGTAAACATTACTGTTTCAGTTCCAAATCTGCCTCCCAATGTGTGCCACGTTTTTTTCCTGCTGTCAGAGTAACAGAATAAGGAGATGATGCCTAATGTGAGTGTAATATTGATGAAATGTGGAAGAGGGAGTTACTGGAGGTTTCCCAAATAACCAGGAAATGGCTGGTTCTGTTGTTTGCTGACATACACGATCGCCAGTAGCCCTTGCTGTTGTTGCTCTTTGAAACAGTTCAGCTCAGGTTTTTCTCAGCGTATTCATCTGTTCAGGCTTCATCTTTCTCCAATACTCATTAATAATTGCATTGATTCCTACGCTTGCCCACTGATTTGATCTTCTTTTCAAGGGCACTTGGATCTATATGAATTAAGTTTGAGATCTTTCTCATGTTTTCAATGAAAATAGAAGCTCTCTGATGTCAGCAACGTCTGCCTGCAGCCAGACCTCACCTCTGCAACCTTTGGTTTTTAAGGTTTCTGCCCACATCTAAGCAGCACCTCTGGCTAGAAAGTAGACATCCTTTGTACAGGGATTTTGAAATGCCAGGAGAGAAAAAGTGTTTTAGAGGTATTGCCAATTGGACCAGAAAAAGAAATACTAGTTAAAAACAAAACAAAAAACATACAAGCTAACAATTTTTAGATTTCTGGTTTAATTTTGAAGAACTAAGACTCGTAAAGCTTTGGAGAAGTATTGAAACTTTCAGGTGCTTGTCAGGATTACTGTATCTCAGTCACTACAGGACTGTTTTATTCACTTTCCATATCGCATGTATGGTGGACTACTTGCCTTACTGTTATTTATTCATCTAGAGTGCTTAAATCTACCTTAACTTAGTATACTAATAGCCAAGAGCTGAAGTTTCTGGAGAGGCACTATCTGAACACAGCCAGTCGTGTGTAGGGGGTTCTTAGCCTAAGCACATCATTACAGCCTCAGACTTCTTTGCTCTTTCTTACCTGGAACATCTGTCTACTCAAAGAGCTTTTAAAGAACTGCTCATATAAATACCGCATAGTCTCTTATAAATATATTGCCTATCTGTGGTAGGTTTGTATTCATGGGATGCAAACTAAGATATCGTCATGTAGTTGAGTATAGAGTTTTAAGTATAACTTTATAGTGGTTTTAAGCCTGTGGTCAAGTAGCTGAGTTTGGTAATTGAGGTGATTTACTAGGGTGCACAGCTCTTCAATTCACTCTCTGATATAAACAAGGTAATAAATTGAGTGCATGGGGACATGTCTATTAAAAGCCAAAGTAAGAATGAGTGAAACCCCAGGTGCATTGTCAAGATGAATATGCTTGCTGGATGAAACTGGACTGGTGCCAGCTGACATGATGACTGAGTGATGAAACAAGCTAATATGGTTTGACTACAAACAACAGAAAACAAATAGAAAGTGATGAGCAAAGGGGAAAAGTATGAAATGTACTAATAAGTTGAATAACCAGGTATCACACAATTTCCATAAAAATATAATTTTTTTAGAAACAGACTGTATCTACTTAATGTCTGACTCCCTTCCTTTTGAACATGAAAATATTTTTTATTTTAACCTCTAAAGCATCTGGATTGATGGTGCACCCCTGGAATGACAGTAATGGATCCCCTATTGTTATCAATTTTGTTCAACAGATGTTAGTAACAGACAAGGAAGAAAAATGAAAAGGAGTATTGGACAAGAAAAGCTACTGAATGTGAGTTCTGTCAGTAGCAAGAAGCTTATTATGGAAATATCAATTAGAAGAATTAGAGAACCAGCTTAGGACAATTCTGTCAGTGCCACAGCAGAAAAAGCTATCGCTCATTCGGGGGGAAGGCAGAGGAGACTGCAGCCCTGATAAGTAGGTGGGGGATGAAAAGCGAAGTAGCTGTTTCCAAGGGCAGGTGACGGGACCGGGGCTGCTGCTGCGGCAGGTCTCCCTGTGCTGGGGGCCGGGTGGCACCGGCGCTCCTGGGAGCGCCTGGAGACCCTCGAAGTCCTCCATCTGCGTGGTCCGGGCTTGCCGTCCTCGTGTCTGTTTCTCGTGTGAACACTGCGCATTGAGAGGCACCAGGTCTGTGTAAAGTACTGGTAATAAGTCAGCATCATTTGTTTAGAAATACACATATACAGGGTTGTGCGCTCCCAGACCCGCTAACAGGGCACCTTCCCGTAAGCTGTAATTACCATTGCCATAACAGAAAAGTGCCCACGCTAAAAAATGACTGAAGCGGGGTATAAAGTGACGTAAAGAATAAGATGCATACCAAGAAATTAGGAGCCCGTAAAGCTTTACCAGTCTTCATTCACTTCAGAACAAATGGAAAAAGATGTTCTTTGCAGTAGGGCCACACTGTAAGATTTGGGCTAATTAGCATAGGGAGTTTTAGAGAAGTCCTGTGTAAGTTTTATACACTGTGAAATTCAGCACAGAGACTAGTCCTTTAGCACAAGCAAGAAGAAAAATGTTTCATCTGTGAGGTGAGCCCTTTGCCTGGAGGACCATGAATCCAGCCTCTTCCAGGTGCCACCTCGCAGGTCTGTCCCCAGCAGGGAAGCTCTTTGGGTGAAGCTGGTCGTGTCGGGAAAGCCGTGCTCTTTCGGCTGCAGCTCTTTGACCTTCACACCACTGGGTGGAAGCTCCAGTTCCCTGCCAGCCAAGCCGTGAATTTTGTGAGGCCTTCCCTTTCTGTACAAGACCGCGAGGGCCAAATCTGAAGCTCAGAAATGGGCCAGAAGAGATCGGTGGATTGAATGGTACAGAAACCTGCTGCAGAGCTGGGCTCCGCGCCTGCACGCTGCCCTGGGCGCGCGGCCGTGCCCGGGCAGGAGCCTCCACCCGCGGGAAAGTTTCCGATGTCTCTGCAGGGAGACACCTGCAGAGCAAAACTCCTGTTGTCTGGTTTCTTTCAGGCTAACTAAGTTAGCCAGAGACAGACAGAATCGACTCTGACAGCAGATATTATTTGTGCTCCAAAAATAATTCTGGTTTGCTCTGTAAGACTCCTGTAGCACAGCGGTCCTCCTCTCGAATGCGAATGTTTTAAACAGTTAATCTTTCTCATCTGGTTTCTGTTAAAAAGGCACTGAGAGCTTTCCCACTTCTCCTAAGGAGGTAAATCTAGCTGCGGGCCGCTTGGCAGCGCTTTGGGTCGGATTCTGGCTCTGAGGCAGGTGCTGGCCCGCGGGCGGTGCTGGAGCCGCTGCCGCTCGGCAGAACGTGGCCTGGGGCCGTGCGAGCTCCCGACCTGGGTTGCAGCCACCTCTAGGTGAGTTCTTAGGCGTCATTAGAACAAAACAGTGGTGTGAACCAAAAGAAAGCTTTTTCCTATTTGTAGATGACGATTAAGGAAGGCTACCAGACATCCCACTTTAAAATTCCTTCCATCAGATAAAACCCCTTCTGTCATCTCATTCCTTATTTCAATCCATTTTACCTCATCTTTCATTTAATGTGAGCTGTCAAAAGCACTTTTTTTTTTAAATCTTTGTCACATTTGCTGACAACCCAAAAGACAAGATTTTCAGACTACAGGAAATGTAACTGGGGTGTCCGTGTGTGCGTGCACATGCCTGTGTGAAAATATCGCTGTGGCATCAAACAGTTCAGATGAGCAGGCTTGTTGGAGTGGTGCAATAACTGTGGAAGTTACAGTTTCTTCAAACATTAAAGAATCAAACTTATTCCATTAATGTTCTCTGGGCTCCCTGCGATGAACCCCATTGCGCAGGTGCCTCTTGCAGCTCCTGCCCTCCTGCTGCTGCTGCCAGGGTAGTTTGCAAGATCGATACTGATAACTTCTCACAAAGAGAAGGTAGGAAAGGAATGAGGCCATCACTGAAAAGCTGCAGGTGATGGATGGGCAGTTACCTTCTGGCATGCTGCTAAATTTGGGTTCTAAATGCTCCTCCTGAGCATTTTGAGAATATAAAAGTCTCATTAGATAGCAAGACGGGAGAGGCAGAGAAAGCTCACGCTGCACTGAGCTGCGCTTTGCTGTTGTGGGCTCCAGACAAACAGCTGGCCGAATAGGAAGTGAACAAAAAAAACCCAGCGGGACAGATGTACCCTCTGAGCTCAGTTTCTGTGCCACAGTGCTCTCCCCCCCGCCACTGGCACATCTCAGAGAGAGCAAATCGACTGCGTTTGCCCCCCAGCTCGCTCTGCTTGGAGCTCTGACTGCTGCGGAGCATGTTGGCCCATACTAATTTTGTTCTGACAACAGAGCTTGTGTGTTAGTGGGGTTATTCTGCACTGGCTTCAGCTTGGCTCTGTGCTCACGCTAGGATGGATGAATGGCACAAACAGCCATTTATGAATAAGTTCCTGCCAACATGAAAGCACCAAGTTTTTTTTCTAGTGACCATATACACAGTCATTTGCATCTTTAATGTAAAACACAATTTCCCCAAAGTAGCAGCTGTTTTTGCAGCAAAAATTACTGTGGATGTTCTTAAAAACATTCATAAAACTACATTTTTTTCTCTGCCTTTGTTATGTATTTTGTTCATTTACTGAGCTTGATATAATGTTGGTGACCAACTGAAAAAGAAGTGTAACTAGAAGATATCTGAAGGCAAAGTAGGGAGAGCAGCTGGTGTCTTGAGGGCAAATGTTTGAGTACTTTTTGAGACTTTGAGGTGTTCTCGCAGGAACGCGGTAAGAGATGCTAAGTTATCATAAGAGGCTTGCATGGAAAGTGGCTCAGCAGATTTGCATGCGGTCTTGCCAACTGTGGCATCTTCTGACTCGGTACCAAACTCCTGCCAAAATTATCAGGACTCAAAGCTTCCTGGGTTTTAAAAGGGGGTCCAATGTAAAAAGAACTTGTCTTTTTCTTTTAATTCAGATCCAGTAGTTTTTGGCAGCATCAGGTAATCATTCAGCTTAGAAGGCACAATGGCCTATATTTGCTCTTTTGCATGTTGTGTACAAGTGCACCACAATAAATAATGCAGAAAAACAGCATGAAAGGTCTAAGTGAAAATTTTAATAGCTTTTTCTTAGTTTGCTGTCTTTCAAATCTTTCTGTGTTTTAAGCAAACATCTGTGAAACTTCACTATTGCAAATCTGTAGAAAATGGGAGTGGAGGAAGAAAAGTATGAATCACTTCCAACTTTCTTAAAATGTATGTATTTATTAAATAGGTCTAGCTTTGTAATGTTAAGAAAAGTTAATAAATTATTAATATACATTATTTCCATGTTTATAACATGCTATTTATGTTCTGTAGATGGTTGCAAGGTGTAAAAACGGCTTTAGCCAAGTACTAACTTGTGGGAAAAACAGCTTACAATGCCAGGCTTTAAAAAGATAAAAGATACATAGGAAGACAAATTTGGGCTCACTGACTCTCCCTCCCCACTGGCAGACTCAGGCTGCAGCGCGCAGATGCACAGCTTCCAGATGAGGATAGCTCAGAATGGGGGAAGCTGAGCATCTGTCTGTGTGTCCCCAAACAGCCTCTTCTCCCTCTGTTCCCTCCCATAAGCACGGGTAACAGTTTTCCTTTGCCTCACAGAAGTGTTTTGATGATATGTGTATGAAAGATGATGAACCCAGGAACTATGGTTCCTGGAAATGCAAGGTCCATATCCAGTGTTTATTGCCCTTTAACTACCTTTGGTATTAATAAAGGTGCTTGGAGAACATGTACGCGCTTCCATTGCCTGTGAATAAATAAACATATATATCTGAACATGGGTATGTTCATAAACGTGCATGGGGTGCTCATCCGTTTTTGGACTAAGTAAATAATTGTAGAAGAAACCAAATACTGAGAAAATTGTGAAAATGCTTAAGGACTCGCACGAAAAGATCTGAACCTTGTGAAGCATTTAGCTTTAGTGAACTTTGTTTAAACCGGTGGATCTCTTGGAAAAATATTAAAGGATGTAATCAAACTAGATAAAGCAGCAAATATTGACAGTATGGATTGTCCAGAGCTCCTGAAGTAAAAGAATTACTTTGTGGTTATAGTAGTTTATGGCTGACTTTTGCACAGGAACAGAAAGGCCGTGGCTGTGATTCTTATGCCCAGAAAAGCTATGTGACTGGAGGTGTTAATGGCAGGGACAGGGGCGGCTTGCTTTGCATTAGCACTGGTGCAGTGTCTGAAGGTGGCTCGTACGGACTGGTCGTGGGGATGAACACAGCCCCGTGCAGATCAGGAGCCCTTTGCTCGGGTACCAGGTTTGACCAAGCATCGGAGATGGGTCCCAGTTCAGTTCTGGATGGTGCAGGCTGTGGTCTACTTGCAGTTATGGAATCTCTCTGATAATTTGCCTGCAAATCCCTTAATTTTTTGAGAGCTTCCAGTTTTCTGTCAGCAGTCACGACGGCAGCCACTATTTCAGTATTTCTTCTGTTCCATAAACAACGTCAGTAGCTGTAACTTAATCACTAACAGCGAGGAAAGACAGTTAGCTGTGTTTTTTTTCTGGCTCCAGCAAAGAGACAATTCCAGGTGCATGTGGAGGTTCAGCTCCTCCTTACCAGCTCATCCACTAGCTCTCCCTTTGAGGGGCAAGAAAACTATTTTATGTTCTTGGTGCTTAAGTGCTCAAAGATTAGCAGAAAGCAAATATGCAGGAGTAATAAGCATAATCTAATTGAAATTTCCTGTTGTATTTGAATGACTATTCAGAGACACTTCTCTCTAAGCCCTAATTTTCTACTTCTAACTACTCTTTGTTTTGTAGTTTGAAAGCTGTTTAGGTATAGTGGGCAAATACCTGACCTTCAAAACAGCAGAGAATGAAAAAAATTAAACAAATTAATGCCTGCTATTTAAGCATGTGTGGTGGGTGGTATTTTTGGCTGCCAAAGGCCTGTTCTGTGAATACGAAACATCAAGGCCACGGATATTTCAACACACATTTTATCAGCAGTGCAAACAGACACTTAACACAAGGCGTTTTGCATACAGAACTTAATGTATTCACTTCAGTATGTTATTTTTAGCTCTGAAGTGCAGTCATGTGGACAGCTGATCTGTTTGTGTTACCCCTGTAGATTGCAGACATATGTTGGAGTAAACGTGGCAGGGAAAGCATGACTGAGATAGGCATAAATCCTTTTAAGATCAATTATTGACATGCTTCCTGGAAAACTACCTCACTGAATCTGCTGTGCCAGTAAGGGAAGAATAATGCTGGTGTTTGCTAACAAACAAGTCTTGCTAGACACAAGAGGGTTGTTTGGTTCCATCAGCACTAGAGGATGGGTTTAACATTCATACACTTAAATGCAATATAAATGCTAGAGAAAAGCAAAAAGAGAAAACGAACATAGTAAAGCCAATGAGAGGAAGATGGAGTTTAGTAACATCTTTCAATGTAGTTACTCAAATCCATAGCAATAGACTCATTAAAATGTGCTTGTACTGAACATAAACTCAGAAATGATTCAGAATAGACTTATTACAATGATCATAGAATGGGGTGAATGAGCTCAATTTTCATTTTAATGTAAATTCTTTTTAACTCTATAATAAATCTGATCTCAAAATCACTCAAATATATATGCTTGAAACAGTATGTTTGGCAATATGAAACAAATAACTCTAATGTCTGTGTGTGTGCTTGAAAACCAAGCAGTTGGGAAAGAAAAACCTTTGCACTGGAGGTAGTATTTTGTTCCACCTAAAATATTTTTCCTAGCTCTTTGGCTGTTATATAAAAAATTTACTTAATTATGCCTTGCATCAACTCAAACCAATTAAAAAGTAGTTTGGAGCTGAAAGGAAACCAGAAAACCCTATAAATGGTTAGTCTCTAAGCAGTTCTATTTTTTATCCTTCTTGACGAAATAGGAAAACTAGGTGCGTGCAGGCTCCTGGTGGTCCTGGTGATGGACCAAGGGCAGTAGTTTTGGAGGCTTGGTTTTAGTAAGCTTCTAATCATCCAGTTTCCTAGTCAAAGTTTAATGAACTGTCTTTTATTAATAAAACCATGTTCTGGAAGGGAGCTTCCCAGCATGCTAGCCTGGTATCTGCCTTTTCCTCTTTGTTTGAAGAGGATATGCAGAATATGCTCACCAAGTGAGAAGGAGCATCCAAACCATACTGGTATCAAACATTCTCAGTGTTTTCCCTGGAGCAAAGTATTTTCAGGGCAGGCTGCCTGGCAAATTTTTGAATAAGCAGACATTGAAATGAAGAGGCCAGTATCAAGAGAATACAGACAAAAGAAGAGACAGTTTGATTCAAGGAAGAAGTTTAAATGGAAAAAAAGTCCATCTATAATTCTGTTATAAAGCAGAAAATGTAAGGATAGGCCAGAATTTCATTCCATGAATATTCCTCTGGTAGACTTGGGGGTTTCTATGTGCACTCTACAAGAATTGTGTAAATCTCTTCTGATTCTTTTTTATTCTTTAAAGCAAACAAACAAAAACAAAACCCAACTTTAGGTCTGAACACAAAAGCAGAGGCATGTTAAATAGAGCATCGCTATAGATTTGCATTTCTTATGCACTAGGGGGAGTGCGACTTGGACAGTGTTACAATACATTATTAGGTACTTGTTCTTGTGTTTTCATCCTTGCTTTTCAGAACTAAAATTCAGATGACTTATCACATTATTGCTGTTGCTGTGGTAAGTACAAAATATTTTGAAAAGACTCATAAGGACTGTTGTATCTTAAATTCAGTCATTTCTAACAATGGCTCAAAACTCCTAAATCAGTCGTAGCTTAGGTACTTTGAGGAAGCCGATAAGACAAGTAGGAAGAAGCCTATAAGCAGCATTCGGCCCGCAGTGCCCCAGAACGGTTAAGCCCTTGAACAATATAAAGATAATGTAATCCACTAATACAGTCCTGGGAGAAACGACTGTACGCTGCTGCTAGCAAATCCTTGCACAAGTGTCTGCAGGGTGATTTTTCCCAGCAAGCTTCAAAGCCATCCGATTTTATATCTTCTGTGATCTGCTAAAGGTGGGGAGAGGAGACGGAAGAGCATTTCCCCACTTCCTCCAGCATGAGGAGGAATTAAAGTTACACAGCAGTGCACAGCACGTTGCCGCTGGCCCTGCAGTGCGGCAGCGGGTGTGAAGAAGTTTGGAAGGCATCAGCTTTGGCTTTTGTTGCTTTTGCTGCCGGTCACAGCAGGTCCAGAACTGAGGTCTGTTGTCAATAAACGGTGATGGAGAAAATCACTTTTTCTCCATTTAGATTTTGGTTGTTGATTTAAATCAGCTCCGTACCTGCAGGTAGGTGACAGCAGGTGACAAATGCCCTCATTGCCTGCCTGGGCTAGCAGGGAGCAAACGGCTCCGGCTGCCGGGCCTGCCCCTGCTCTGCTGATGCCCTCTCCAGCAGCAAAGCCCCTGCTGGAAATGCTGCAGTGACTGGGAAAATGGAGCTGCCTTCACCAACAGGTGGCTCGGTGATGCACGGCGATGTTCTAAGTGCTTCCCGCGGATGCTGCGGAAGGAGCGTGCTGGGCTCGCTGGCCCACGCTCTTTCCTCACCGCTGCAGAAACACGTTTTTCCTTGAAATACGTGTTCAGCGGCCTTCTTGCTTGTATGAGAGCCATTCTCGCTTGTGTGTAAGCTGTGCCGGTGGCTGGCTGTCCCACAAGATGTCCTTGTGCAGGGCCCCGCACGCGCCGTGTCCCCATGGCTGCTGCAGGCTGGGTGCGGGACCGTGCTCGCACAGCCCATAGCGTGAGCCCTGACTGCTCTGAGGTTGTGTCTTCTGGGCGGTGTCATGGTGTTGGATTTGTGGTGTGTGTGGATGATGATAGGTGTGACTTTGCTAGCAAAAAATGCAAAATCTGTCTGAGCAGGACCCAGATGTTTTGGGAGCTCGCATGGTAATCTGCTTTGCGCACACATTCTGGAAACGATGCTCCAGGTCAGTGGCCAAGAGGGTGTAAGTGCAGATCAGCCCAGGAAATGTGGTGTTTTATTACCCGCACATCCATGCTTGACAGTTTTAATACCCTACCGCAGAGCAATTGCTCATGCATCCAAACACCAGCCCTGCCGGATTTTACTGCCGAGCAGGAGCAGTATGGATTTTTACTCCGTGTTCTCTAGGAAAGTGTATTGATTTGGCACAAGGGACATCAATAGGTCCGAGTAACTGAAGCCAGTCTTAATAATAATAATAAAAAGTGCAGTTGATAAGTGGGATGAGCCGTTTATTATTCTGAAAGCCACATGGATCACGCCATTTGAATTCTTTGCTGAGTCTTTGTTGACTTCTCTTCTTGCCTTTCAAACAGTTTTCCTCCCTTCTTTTGGAATAAACCTTACTGGGACACGGAAAAGAAGTGTATGGGATACCAGAGACTGAGGCTGTCTTTATCGTCTGGCTGCATTTCTGGAGACTTTTCAGTGCTCTCCTTTTTATCTGTGGGTATTTGGGCTCACGAATACCAATGATACATTCTTGAAAATGCATCATTCTTTGAAACAGGGGGAAAGAAAATGCTTCATACACTGTCACTTCTGTTTTTCATTAAAGCTTTAGTTTGAAATATTCTGATCGCCTCCACAGCTTTAGACAGCCCTGAGGACTGCACCTCTGCTCTCTGTTCTCCAGTTGTCAGCTACTTTTAATTAAAGGGGAGACCAGTATGAAAACAAGGGCATAAGGCCTGAAGTTCGGAAGTGTTATAAATGTGCACTCTTGCATACCTTAATGCCCCTGATTACAGTGCACTGGCAGCGCTTTGTGCTCCCTTGAGCTTGCTCAGCGGGTTCCCAGCTGGCCGGCTCCGTCCCTGCCCGTGCTCCTGCTCGCCTCCCTCCCCGGCTGCGCCACTGTGTGTGGGCAGGCTGTAAACCAGATGTGTGAAATCCAGCTCCAAAGAAATAAATCATTATTTAGAATAATCTGCTGTAATCTGTTTCATCTAGCGGGTTGCAGCCAATTCTCTGCTGAAGGTGTGGCTTAATGAGTCCTAATTTCTGTCCTGTGCTTTGGGCATGGTACAGAATTCAGGCAGCTGATCTGACCATTAAATCCATTTCCCCTCAGATTTATGCCACCTTCTTTATTCAGTGCTTTCTGCATTTCTGCCTCTACTTTAAGCTCTCATTTTCTCTGCTTTTACAAAGTGGCTCCACAAAAAGAGGCAGAATAAAATAGGAATTGTCTTTGGTAAAATAAAATGAAGGCAGTCAAGTGATGCTGTTCAGTTTCTCCCTTCAGAGCTGTTCCATTAGAGACCCGGCCACCATCAGCGGAGAAGTCGATTGCCAAGCAAAGGTGAAGATTAATGGGACCTTGATTCGCTGGCCAATTACCTGTAAAATGGCTGCATAGCACAGCGTTACACCCTGCTTCCCCCACCACGTCCCCATTGCTGGGACCGAACCTGAGAGCAATGCTCTGCAGCATTCACAAAGGCATCTGAGCCTTCCTCCTCTCCATGCAGATGTTAGAGCGCAGAACAGGACACAACAGACCGTTAGCGCTAACTTGTTTTTCTGAGATGGGAAGGCAGCAGTGAGGAGTGCTGACAGACGTGCTTGCGGTCAGCCCGAGGGCTCGCAGCTCAGCCAGCTCTCATTTAGGCATTTTCAGTGCCAGGTTGATCCTCCATCCATTTTGCAACAGGGGCTGCTAATTCTGTTCCTGGTAAAAGGTTGGATCCTTGGCAGCTGCAAAATGGCACATTCTGCTTTACCTGGGTGGAAAAGCAGGCTCAGCACCAGGCACAACGGAGCTACTCGGCTTCACCAGGCAGATTTCTATACCTTTGGTTTTTTCACCGTCTGTGGTGAATTTACTAGTGTTCACGAGTCTTGTCTACTGGTGTTAAGAAGTATTGCTGTATTTCAGGCAGGGTATAATGAGGGAGGAAGAGTATATAAATAAAGAGTTTTGCAGAGACTCTGGCAGGCTCAGGCTTTCTGTCTGCCACAGGCTCGCGCGGAGGAATAGGGCTGGGCGTGTGAGCAGGGGACAGTGCCCTGCTCGCTCCGGGGGACCGCGTGGCGAGCCGCGGGCGTTAGTGACTGGTGCTTCGAGAGCTATGTAACTGGCAAGTGAAAAATAGTGTTTCATTTCCCTCTCTTGTTTGTGTGTTATGTCATCAGTTTGTATACCTGAGTTAATAGGAGTGAGTTATTTTGCTTGTCTATGAATTACCCTTTCCACAATTATGTGCTTCACATGCAGCAATTGCTCCTTTAATCATCTCCTCTTTCTGCTATGACTGGTGGCTGTTAGGTGGCTTGCTCTCTGGGGAACCATGCTATTGTCTCTCCAGCCTGTAAATCCCTTTATTGCTTGTAAATGGCACCCGTGCAACACTTGGAAGAATTGATTCTCCTTTCCCCTCAGGAAGTTTTTTCCACTCTCTTATTCTGTGGGTCCCCCACCACAAGCACAAACTCCTAGAGGGATGTGAGTTGCCACTTATTGGAGATCTCCCCCGCACTAGGCTGTACAGTGTTTGTCAATAGAAAATTTTATCAGTCCATATGTTTTTTGGTGAGAAACCTGTTTTCTAGAATGCAATAAAAAATATATTTGTCTACAGTTCTCTAGGTTATATCTTTAAAAGCCCAGAGGAAAGCTGTTATTTTCTGTTAAGCTCTGTTAAGGTGTTAAAGCAGTCTCTCTTGAGCCCTCTCAGTTCTTTCTTTTCCAGCCACAGGTGCAGTTCTCCACTGCCCTGTCCCGTGGCTGTTAGTCACATCGCTGCCTGGTGCGTGAAACTGTGCGGCTGGGCTGGTCGCGCAGCCTGATGCCCAGGCTGCCTCGGTGCCGGTGCCCAAGGCAACGGGGAGCGGGATCATGTGGGGCAGGTCAAGGAGATCCTAGCTCAAGGCAAATTCTGGTGTAAAAATTAATTTTATGCTATTTCTTCCTTAAGAAGATGTTTTTCTCATCTGGCTGGCAGCGTCTCCATTCAGCCTGAACCGACTCCTCGCCCTGGTCCAGGGCTCTGCCATGCGCTGCAGGACCGAGCGCCGGGGATGGGCCCAGCTTTCAGCCTGTTTTACAGTGTATGAAGAACTTTCTCCATCCCTCTCCAGTGCTACTGCAGACTTCTGCAAGTAGAACATCTTCATTAATGCCTGCTTTACCCCTTTATAAAACTACTAAATATAAAGGGGAGAAACAAAAGAAATATTCACTGAAAAAAAAGCTGTAATTAACCAGTGTCAGATGCCTGCAATGTAAATGGGAAATCCGAATAAAGACAATGGCATGTATGAGTTAAGGATGTGAGTCAGCCTGAAGTCAGCATGGATTGTAATAGCTGCCTCTGGACTGCCTCCAAGACTTAATGCTATACAAAAATAGGCTTCTATTTGCATTACACTAGTGAGGGGCATCCTATGCAGGCTATTTGGCCTTACAGCGAGTTATACTTTGGCTCTGAGGATAAGAGAAATTTCTCTCATGTACTTCAAGGCTTTGTGTTTTGACTTTGAATTCGATGTTCTGGAGTGCTCAAATCTGAATTTCACAAAGGATATGCTTTTGCACTATGAAAAAGTTGCACCTTTCAGAATACTGAAAGGAACAGGTTTGATAAGAAACTTTGGTGGTTTTCATTTTTAAGCTTTTTTTTTTGAAGTCTCCAAGAGAACAGCATTCAGTGTTTGTCTTTCCCAGTTTGGGATATGAAATGAAGTTCCCGTATGTCTTTTCACTGCATACCTTCTACGCAACTATGTGCTCTGCTTTTCTTTTTAATGGCAAGGTTTCCTTTCTTGGGGAAAGAAATACGTTTCTCTATGTTACTGGTTTGACCTCCTGTGACATCTTGTGTTTCTTTCAAGCAACTGATGCCTTTAGGAGGAAGCATGTTGATCTGTGGTGCAGGCAGATGGGACATAAGCAGCTTAATTCACAAGGAGTAACAGGATCCAGGAGCACTCAGCAATGTTCAAAACGAATAGGTGAGGCCTTGTCCCACAAATGTTAGTCCAGAATGATCCCCATACCTATCTTGAGTCCCATTGAGTTAAATGGCACTTAACTCCCAGTTACAGACTGGGCAGCCTGCATGCACAAGGTATCCCACAGGATTTTTTATTAATAGAGGTTATATTAGCAGGCTTCTGTGGAATGCAGTAGTGTTTGGAAGAAATTACTCTACAGGTGTACAGTGTTTAATTAGGGAATGATAACTGTCCTGGAAAATTGAACAGGGACCTAGGTCCCCGCTGCTGGGTGCTGTGGGGTGGCTTGGTGGAGCTGGAGCTCTGCAGGAACGGGTGGGTTCTCTGTGGCAGTGCATCCTGCAGGGAGCATCAGATCCTACCCCGGGCTAAAACTGCCGTGGTCAAGGTTAATTATAACTTCCATGGACATTTTCCACATTCAACTGAGTTCTCAGTACAGTGCAATCAGCAAGCAAGTCCTTCACCTAGCAGAGGGAACAGATGGCAGTGATAATCTTTAATAGGCTGTCATAGAAATCGAAGTAATGAAGCAGCTGCACGTTTTCGCATTGTAGTGGTTGAAAGCCGACTCTTCTATCGGTTCTGATGCTCTGCGCGTGGCAGGGAAGAAAATTGGCATTGTTTAATTTGGGGAACGATTTCTTCTTCTTTCCTCTAAGCTTCCATCTAGCTGATTTCTTGTCTCACAACCTAAAAAGGAGTTGACATGTTTTAAGATTTCCGTGACATCTCAACAGCTGAGAGTGTTAAGGTTGCTCAGGCTTTTTCAATGATCAGTGTCTCAGGGGTGTAGGAACAACTAGTAGGGACAACTTTGTCTTCAGATTACAGAAACATTTGTGCTGTGGATAGTCTTGCTGAGAAAAGCCCACAGGGCAAAGCAAACAAAAAAAGTGGCAAAGTTATAATTTAATCAGAAAACCCTTAGCAGAACCATAAACAAGAGAATACGTGACTCAAGGGACACCAAAGAGAAATGGCAGCGTGCTGAGCTCGGGGCGAGACGCTGGCAAAAGGCAGAGATCCAGCCTGCGAGGCCCTCAGGGACGGGAGCAGGCTTGGGCAGGGGGCTTCAGCCCCAGCGCCCCGTGCCCTCCCGGGGCCGAGGGTGCAGGTGAGGCCGGGATGTCGGGGGAGGCGGGAGCCGAAGGCAAAGCCTCGCTGCTCAAGAGCAACCTGGACGCGGTCCTTGCGATGTTCTAAAAGGACCCACCTGTCAGTCCAGAATTACCTTGCGGACTTGCAAGGCTTTGCAGTCATAGAAAGGAGAAAGTCTCAGCCCCAGACGATTTGTATGCCTCGGGTACTCCCCCGGTTAATGCTGGTTCAGATGGCTGGCCCAAGTAGGTGAATGCAAAGCCTGAAAGCCCAAGTGTAACTGGCCCTCAGGAAGTCAACGTCCCTTTCCAGTGTTTGCTCTTTTCCAGCATCCGCCTGGTAGAAGTAGTTGAGCTCTGCTGCTCTGAGCAGATCATCAGGATTAACCCCTTCCTTTCAGCCTCACAGGGACCTTTCTGATCTCAAACTGCATCACAGAACAACAAGTCTGTAATTAAAACAGCAGACAACCATAAATCACACCCTGTCACAGCGAGATATTCAACAGCTGAAGAGATAAGTGTAAATATATCCTGACTGAAGTTCACAGCAACAGGCAAAGACAATGGGTGAGGATAGTGCAGTAGACAGTGAATTATCTTTGCCATCTGCTTTCTGCTAACGCCCATTTATAGAAGGAACTAACATTTGGAAACACTGAGTGCTGATTGTTGTGCCTGTGGAATAATTTTCCACTGGATACAATTAATCATTAAGCCAATGGAAGACTTACCCTAGCATTGCTCCAGCTGCATCTGAAACACCTGCTGAAATTTCCGAGTTCAGCAAGCAGTAAGTTTTCAGAGGCTCAGTCACTTACAGGAAGCTTCATCAGAAACTCCAGGGTTCCCCTCAAAAGTGGAGAGGTGAGCTGGGATGGCCACATGTGCTCTGCAGGGAGTGGAGAGCTATGGGGAATTTCTAGGAAAAATGCCTTGGTTTCTGCTGATGTAGCTTGTCCCAAAATTTGAGTCTGGAACAGGCTTGGCAGTATGCTCAGCTGGGCAGGGGATGCAGGCATCCCCGTGCATGAGGTCCCGTACGCATGTGGAGCAAGACAGCCCTGGCTCTGAGCGTGTGGAGTACGCCAGGCAGGCTCAGGAGCAGCAAATGGTAATCACAGTCAATTACAGTTGATTAAAAGCCTTGGGAATCCAATATATTGCAAAAAAAAACCAAATAGCAACTCTGCAAAAAAGGTAATCAATAGCTAGCCAAGCAGCAAACAATTAAAGGGGAAGAACATCCCTGACTTATATAATGTTCTTTCTTCAGCTTCTCGGTGCGTAGAGGCTGCCGTGCGCGGGCTGCTCGAGGAGGGCTGGAGCAGGCGGTCGGAGGGGAGGCTGCTGCCCCCCTGGCCTCCTGCCCCCACCTCCTCCCCGCTGCAGGAGATGCGAAGCTCCTGGGTTTTTACCACTGCTTTTCTCTCTGAGCAATTAAAGGAACTGGAAAGTTGGTCTATGCCGAGCTCAGAGCTTGTACCAAAAGCTGCTAGCTGGACCTGGGCTAGTTTAGGCTGTCCCAGCTCTGCAGCAGCAAGCAGAGAGCCTCGAGATCGCTGTCGTCATGCGACAGCCCTCCCGCGGTCTCCACCAAGAGGAGAGGCAGCTTCCAGCAGCTGCTTCGTGCGCTGGTAGCAAACAGAGAACTCGTAGCTGCTGTCTTCATTTTGCACTGGTGAGAGCTGCACTACGAGGTGCAAGGGGTGGTCTTCCCGTTCGTTATGAACCGGCTGATGCATTGCTGGTTCCATCATTAGTACACGGGCCCTGGCAGTAGCTGCTCTGCTCATCTGTGGATGGCAGTGATGCTGGGGGTAAAATGTGGGTCCCCGCTGGGCTGTCAGCGTTGGCATAGGGCAGGAGCATCGTCCTGCCCCTGCTCAGACTGAAAGAATGCGGTGGAGTTGTACCAAACCTGCAGTCAGTCCCGAAATGTCAGGTTAAGGGATAGTGCTGCATGCAAGCTCTGCTTCTGTATGTTGAATGAAAAGGAAAAACAGTGTGAACGGTCGCACAGTCGTGGAAAGGACATGCTGGTAGGCTGGTGAATTAGGACATTCATTCTCTGAAGTAGTTGGTGAATAGCATCCCCAAAATTTTTTTTCCTGTATCTGAACATCAAACTTGATTTTTCCACAGGCTCCTAGATCTTTACAATGTAATAGTTTTTTTAAAGTTTTACTGAAAATCCTTGCCTTTCTTCTTTCTCTCAAATGAAAATATAGACAATGAAAATAGGTTTTTTAAAATTATTATCCATTTTGTCTGGGAGACATTTTCTGCTGAGGATAGAAAAATGTGTCAGGTATGAAGCTTTCAGTCTACTGCGGTGTTGAAAGAATAATATTCTTGAAGGATAAATTTCACGTGGCACAGGCCACTTCGTTGACAAGTAGTGGTGAGGTTTGTGAAAATCCTGTTTTCTCCGCCCAGTGCAGCTCTCAGTGCTCCCATGTGACCTTCCCGTTCAGGCGTCCATCCCTGCACATGTGCACCTCGCTGTTCCTGCTCTGAGCACCAGCAGCCTTCCACCACCTCCCAGCACGTCGTGACTCAGGGTCTCGATTTCCTAACGCTTGATCATGAATTTTGTCACTCAGTGTTGCTTCCTCACTGATTTCCATATGGCTTTTGATATGCATTTGGATGCAGAGGGCAGGGTCTTTACTGTTGCACAGGAATGTTTATATGTGTTTTCAGAACAGCTCTTGAATGCTTTGAGGAGCAGAAAGAAAAAGAAAATTAAATGCTAGTCCAGCCGAGAGAGAAGGAAGGAAAGGAGGGTTAGGAGTTTGGAGTGTGTCTGTTGAAACACCTGTCAGAGAGAGCTTTCATAACAGAACCTGGTCTAAAATTTCTGATTTTGGTGTCTTCATAATAAATTGCATCATCACTAATGAGACCAGGGATCGTAGTTTGAGGCTGTGCTCAGCCTGGAGTGTAGGTGCAGGAAATGCTGCACTTGGAGGTCGCACAAAGCGCACCCACAGACTGGGGTCAAGCCCTTTCTACCCAACAGCCTGGGCTGCCTGGCTTAATTAATGTGATGGAGAGGTTTAATCTCTGCCATGAAGTGACAAAGGGAATCTTCTGTGAAGAAAACTGGAAGTGAACAAGACGTTATACAAACCATTAAAAATATGCTTTTTTTTTATTAGCAACAGCTTCTGGCAACATAAATAATTTGGAAGTGAAAATCATATTTTGAGACAGAGCAGGAGCCCTTGATCTGAAACTAATTTGTTGTCAAAAACAGTTAAGGGATTTGAAGTTGGGCTTTATCTTGAGCAGTATAATGCAACGTAAATATATATACCCCCTGAGCTTCTCCACTCTGCCACGACAACTTTTTGCTATTCTAAATCCTCTTTAAAACGGCATGAAACCAATGAGGCAGGTCAGCATGCGTTCGTTCCTCCTCAGCTCCATATTTTCTGGTGAAGAACCACGGAGGTGACTCCAGGCAGTTTTGAAAAAGCACAAAGCGCTGTAATAGCGGGGGCCTAGGTCTGCGGTGGGGTTGCGCTGGGTTGAGCTGTGGGGTGAGGATCAGAGGCATGGGGCACCTGGCTGTAGCGAGGGGGGTGACTCCTAGCTGCCCGAACTGCCACTGGTGCAGCAGTTTTAAGCCTTCCTAGAAAATAAGCGAAGGGATTGGTGGGGTTTGTCAGGCTGTTTATTGCCAACAGTTAACACAAGTTATTTTGATATTTTTGTTCAATACATTATTTGCAATTCTTTTTTTGTCATTATTTGTCCAGCCATATAAACAGCAGTATAATGCTGAATGATTAATTCAATAATCCCCACCTTTCAGCCTCAGCTCTGCATAAGTAAATGCTGCCCTTGTTCCCTCACTTCTGGAATGAATATTGATTGACCAGTGAATCACCCGCATCTTTATTCAGAAGCAACAAAGCTCCCATTTGGCTGAGGTTTCCAGGAAGGAAAAACTAATTGCAGAACCAAGGGCTGGGGGTAAACCAGAAATGAATTCTTTTCCCAGGCAATGAATACAGCCAGCAGACGCTCTGGGACCCGGCATTTCTACTGAAATCTCCCTTTTCTAATCACGTTCAATCATTCAATACCCTCTTAGGGTAGCGCAGCAGCATCGTAGCTGGGCAGGTCATTTAACCAGTGCATGCTGCCCGTTAGGGACGTTGACAGCCATGGGGTGTCCTGCCCGTCCTCAGACAGGCAGAGCTGATGGACATCAGGACTCATTCTTCTGCTGGAGTAAACGGTGCCTCTCCACCAGAGCTAAAGCAAAGGTAATGCTTAAGCATGGAGCTTCTCGGCTGGTGGGGATGGATAGCACCTCGCCGCCCCACATCAGTTACAGCATCAGCTAAGTGTCAGGATTACTTTGTTTCCTGCCGAAATTGCCTCTCTCTTTGCCTGGAGTCACGATCTTTGGTGCTCTGTTGGAGGACCTCAGCCGTCACTTGTGAAGCTGCTCTGCGGCACGAGTCATTCCTGGGCTGTGACAGAGTGGGATGGCTGTCAGATTCCTCTGTGTGCTGAGTAAACAGGATCACGTTATAAAGAGTTAATTATAAAACCTAATGGCGTAAGACTATTATGATTTGTGGAAAATTGGTCATTAACTGCGGGAGTATGAAAAACAAACATTTTTCCCTGACACTTCCACTCAGCCACGCTGAACAAACACATGCTGGAAAATTTAGAAATGTAACACATTATTCAAAGCAGTTAAACATGAGGGGCTTGATTTTACTGGGCTGAAGTGAGTTTGGCTGACAAATCTGCAGCCCCCATCGCACTGCAGTTCTAAGCCGTTTTCCACAAACCGTAGCTCTGACCCGTTGGAGCGGGCGGGCAGCGCTGGACGTCAGCCTCCGCCGCAGGGCGAGAGGCAGCTCAATGGAGAGGCAGAGTTTTACCTTTCCGAGCCCCCAGGTGCCCGTGAGGCTGCCTCTGCTGCCACGAGAATGGTTCCCCACCTCTTTTCCCTGTTTGAAACAAGGCAGAAAACTTCCCGGCTGGTGTCAGCTGGAGCGGTACATGCTGAAGCTCCCAATTATCCTCCCGGATTCAAGTTTGTATCCAACCAAATGTAGTATTAATGAGAATCAGGTCACTTTTAATTAGCTGCAGTTAACATAGTTGATTTTCCGCTCCCAAATACATCACTTCGTCTGATATTAACCATCAAGTAGTCTTTCTGAGAGCAATTATCCCATCAAAATTGGTTGCTCTCATGGTTAACAATTTTCATAGTAATGCATTAATTGCCCCTGGCTTACCCACCATCTAATCAGCAAGGTGGGTATTAGGTTCTGGAAGTGATTGATTTCAAGGGACTTAGTGCTTAATTACATTTTAGCAAAGTCTGTTCTGAATCCTTAGAGGAGAGAGACACTTTCTGTTTGGCTTTGAGCTTATCGTGTTGGAGGGATCTAAGTAACTAAATTATTCCATTCATTCTTAAGCACTCTCGTCACCAGATTGTGGAGTTTTGTCACTTCTGATTCATCCTTGCCCGGAAGAGCTCACCCCAATTGTAGGGTTTGCATTAATAAGTAAGTTTGCTTTAAAAAATAATGATTACCTTATATATATGTGCATGTCAGGGATGGGTAGAGTGATCTCTCACAATGTAATTTGTATATCAATCAGTTAACTCAATGGTTTGGGATGAAATGTGCTATATAAATGCAAGACCATAATTTATCTTCTTTCTTCCTGTGTCTCAACCTAATTGCACCTTTATTGCCCACTCTCACTCACCAGAAACAAGAATGGGAAGGCTGGGTCAGAGCAAGCGTCCATCTAACGCGGACACTTACGGTCTGTCCCTGGCAGTACTCGTCAGAGTACTGAAAGCTACAGAAACCTCATGTGGCCGATTCTGGAATATTCAGCTGCCAGGCATTTCATTTTGATTTCTTCAGCTTGATTATCCAGAATTGGTATTAAATGGAGAAGTATATTTACATACCACAGGTTTAAACAAACAAAAAGTTAAGACACTGTCATAATAATTCTGGAGAGTCTGTTTTCCTCCTAGTTTTGCATACCCCTTGCATCCGTATAAACCTGCAGGCTCAATACGCCCTTTAGCGTCTGTTTTCTCTGCACGGCATGAACTCATTTCTTTCGCTACTTTTTGCCACTTTCTAATTGTATTGACAATTCCCATTGTGTTTATATTGTCATCGTGGTACAAGAAAGGACAAATAATATTTCCCTTGATGGTCATTGCTGCTAGTCTAGATGTAAGTTCCTTGTACAGAATCTGGTGTAAAAATAGATAACTTTGTTTAAATGAGAATTGATAGAAGCCGTTCGGGACCCTTGGATGCGAGAGAGTACATGAGGGATTTAGCCAGAGAAATTCCTTACCACTACAAGGACATAGAAATGTAGCCGTGACCTTCCTCTCTCCTTTACTCCTGCTATTTTGCTAGCCTGGGGGTAGTTGCAGCGTGTTGGAAGATGGCTTGCTGAGGATGGCATTGGTGGAGCTGATGTTCTGGGGCCATTTCTGAGCTGATCTCCCACCACCTTCTTGCCTACCTCTGAGGGACTGTGCTCAGTATGCCTGTGGCCCTTGCACTCCCAGGCCCTTCCCTGCAGAGAGCTGTCAGTATTAATTTTCCAATAGCAGAGACTCTTCCAAAAATCATTAGGTGTCGGTTTCTGATTCTCCTTTTCTGCTTTTGAAATTAACTTTTGCTATGACTAGAAATACTTTGGTATTCTCTGCCTGCAACCCCGCAGCAAGAGATCTCCAGCTAACACTGTGATTTCTAATGACGCAAGCAGTATGTGAAGGGGGAAAGGGAAGCGGGGGGAAGCAAGCACACTTTTGTTTATAACCTGTAGGAATTTCTTTACAGTCAGGGCCTTTTATGCAAGAGGAGAGAAGTGCAGACAGATCTCTCTGTTCCTGTCACATTTCTGCCATGGGCTTATTATTTCTTCTTAGAAATGGTCTCGTTAATCAAATGTTCTGGGAATGCATGCCATCAGTGGTATCAAAATCACTAATCTTCATTAAGAAACAGTGAAAATTTTTGCCCACAGTGTGCTAGACCTTACATCAGAAGACATTCTCCCTACCTTCTGCCCACCTCTAGGTCAAACTGCTTTAAGCAAAATTACACAGGAAAAGGGGTAGGAACATCAGTGTGTACAGAACACTCTGCAAGTTGTGAAGCCAAGATCTGTAGAGGCAAGTGTAGAGCATAACAGGCTCTGCTCCGCTCACTTGCACTTGAATTGTCAAGTTACTTTCATTGTCGTCAGTCCTCTGCATCCTGGTACGAGGGTGTTCAGAATTAGTCCAAGTCTGTGTTGAAACCTGGGGCTGAAATCCAGACTTAAGATTGCGTCTTAGGTCTGCAGCTTTACATTCCTACTTCCTTTTGGCCTTTCCATGGTTCAGGTGCAAGACCACTGCATTGCTAGTATAAAATCATGCCAAACTTGCATCTGTCTTAAACCGTTGTTACCAGTATGTGTGGGAGTTGGCAAGAGGCAGAGGTAGAAATGTGGAGCTGAGTACCTTGTGCTACCTTTTTCCCACTTATTTAAAAATAGATGGCAAGCAAAGCCATTGGCATGTTTGTCAGCAGAAGAATTATGTGCCAGCAGTAATACCCACAGTAAAACCAGGCATCTGCAGGTTCCGGGAGAGGGCTGCTAGATACCAGCCGTGAAGACGAAGGAAAGGATGTCCTGTGGGCTACATTTCAAGACACCAGCAAAGTCTGGAATGACGTGCAACACTTACTAGAGAGAAGAAAATATTTGGGGTTAGCTGAAGTACCCAAATCCAACCTGACTTATAAAGCGTAGGTACTGAATCAAAAGTGCAGCAGTTACCAGGAGCTATCCTGCTCTGTGCCATTCTAGGAGGGTGCTTACACTTAAATTCTCTATGGCTAAATTGCTTTTACCAGTTTTAACTTATGTGGATCAAGCAGCTGACAAACATACGAGATGGAGGAATACAAGAACTTAAGCAACCCACAGCAAAGGAAATCATCCCTTTTATGTACACGAGTATGTATTCTGGCAAAGGGCAGGGAAGAGACTGAATCGACCGCTGCGCCGATCTCCGGCAGCCTCTGCGCACCATGGTGCCGCTGCTGCGCGCCAGCAGCCCGACGTCACGACCGCGAGCGGTGCTTCGCGCTGCGCCTGGCCCCGCGGAGCCGTCCCAGCGCACACCGGCACCGCGCTGCATCGCTTCCCGGCTGCCACAGCAGCCCTGAGGGACCCGCAAGGCAGCGGAGCTCCCTGGATGAGAGGTGTTTCAGAAGGTCAAAGCTTCATCACCGCTAAGACTCCCTCGTTTAAATACTTACAGGGCTTTGGCTTTCGTCTGCCGTGCCTGAGCCGTGAGACAGTCAAGAGCTAATATCTTGACTAAACAATGTGCGGCACGAAGAGGCTCGTTATGCGGAGAGGAGAGGAGTGATACCTGTGGATGTCTTTACAGTTTGGCTGCATTTTAAAGAAAACCTGTGGAAGAGGAGGAGCTGGGGAAAGTGTTTTTATATTTGAAAAATGATCAAACTTTGATAACTTCAAGCCAGCTCAAACAGCAGACAGGCAACTCAGACAAACGTATAAAACATCAAAAGACGTGGAATGGAAAGCAGTGCCTGAGAGCTCCAAATATAGCCTGCAGCGACGTAATTCATTCCTGAAGCAGGAAGGAGAAACTTCCACAACATGTTGTGCTATAGCACCATTTCCACATGTGCAGTGAGGCAAAATGAGGATTGCAGAGATCTGTGTAGCATTCTGTAAGTGATCCAATTTAAAAAAGCACACAAATTAAATGTACATGTAATATGTTAACAGTGGGATATGCTCAACATGCGATAAACCATTTGCAGCTTGCTAAGGAGAGAAAGAAGAAAAACAATATGTAGACTTTGAAATTATGACAAAGGCTATATTTGGAACTCAGTTTTTCATGTTCCCTGTATAAGGTGTTTTAATTGTTTTATTTGCATTTACAATTCAACTCTGCTGGACTTTTTAGTGCTTCCTGGATGAGCAGGGTGCAACTGCTCCTACGATTGCAATGTGCAGCAGAGAGCCTTCCAACAGTCACAAACTTTGCAAATCTTCTCCTCTCCCAGCAGCCAGCAGAAGATCGAGGCCTGATTCTTATCTCTGCTGAAGTGCATGCTTGGTGGGAGTTGAGTCCTGTAGACCTCAATTACTGAAAAAATAACTCAGTGGAACTTGAGAATGTGCTTACGGCTCCCTGTGCCCTTACAGGTTCTGCTCTTGGTTTTATTTTTCCTGAGCTTTGACTTTGGTGCTGGAGAAGGGCCCTGGGGAACATTGCATGGTGCCCAGAGCCCTCAGTGCCCCCTTCAAGGAGGAAATTTCCCTCTCTGACGGTACTGATTGCAACTCATTAGCGGCCAGGGCAGGCAGTGGCATTAGCCGTTTCCCAAGCAGAGTGAAGAGCTCGTGCAGGGTCCAACAGCAGCAGGAGGAGCAAAGAACTGGATACAGGACCAGATACCCTATGGCAAGACAATTATACATTTGACTTTTCTGGAGTTACTGGCTAATTTATTCCTTCTGACTCGGGCAATTCTTTTCAATAAGCTGTAAATATTACTGATTTATCTGGCTTTAATTTCTCTATCATTAAACAGGAGAAGGTCTCCTGATAAGCAAGTGGGTGTAGTAAGAATCTAATTATTAGTTAATGCTAATTAATGTCCACTTAAACTAATTATTAACTGGTTTAATAACTTGTAATACTGATCTCAATAAATAAGCAGAAATTATTGTAGGGAATGCTCAGCTGAGAACTCAGTTAACCATTTGTTGCATAGGTCTTCCTTGTGCCTTGCATGGCAGTTGACAGTATCCTATATGCTGTTCATAAATAGCATTTCTTTGCTAATTAATGTCTGTATAACTGTTATTAAATCTAAATTAAAGGTTTAATTAGGCTGTTTGAAGCACTGCAATGTATCACTTCCCAAGAGGCAAATGCAATGAAGACAGTTTCTCAGTGGTTTGCTCGGGAGGAGCACCAGTCCCGTAAGGAGGGGGAAGCACTTGGGCGATGGCAAACCTCTCCTCCAGCGCAGGATCTTGACATTGGCTGCTCCCGAGATTCACCCCGCCTGAGAGGAGGTTTTCAGAAGAGTAAATACACCAGATAGGATTGAGCCTATATTTCTAGAGCAGCCTGGGCATTTCAAACCTGGTGCGCAAGCACCAAAGCATTCACTCTGTGACATACCCAGTCTGGACTTCATAACGGCTAGACTGTCTTCACCGCAGCCTTTAGGAGCACATAACAGGGAAGTAGGAAGCTTTCATCGGCAGTGTGGGGATGAGGAGTAAGTGTGCACCTAATCTCTAAGTAGAAGGCTTCTACAGTGGTCATTTTTCGTTCTGTTGGTGTGATTGTTAAATATACAAATTATGTGAAGATAAAAAAAATCATTAAAATGCAATTATTTCAGCAATGTAAGTTATGGCTATATAAGTACATTAAAAGACCAACTTTGTAGGTCTTTATGTGCTTAATAAAACTGAAAAATTTGCTGAAAAAATCTTTGGTGGCAGTAGCAAGTAAATTTTGTATTTTTATTTGACTTTAAGCATACTCAAGGTATATTAAAAAAAAGAAAAAAAGGTTGCTGTATTTCAAACCTCATTCCCATACTGAGAGTGAAAAACAACAATTCTGGCTCAGGAGAAAAAAAAAAAAGAGAGAGAATGATGTGTATATTATCTCTTCTTCGTACCAGAATCTGAGGTTGAAAATGTCACCAATGGAGAGTGTTCAACCAAAGATGGAGAAGGGCAAAAAAGCCCGAAAACAGACATTGTCATCGAGTCATTCTCAGGTGGAACTCATGGACCAATTCCAGCCTTGCTGCTGCACTAAAGAGAGATGAACCATGCTGGGTATTTTCTGTCTAGCTCTGTAGTTTCATGGTAGCCAAAATGCCAAGCTGCTTCCTGCGGTATATGAGAAATCGCTGTAAATCAGCGTGTAATGAACGATAACGCACAGCTTGTGGAAGACTGAAGAAAATTGTTGATGCTCTCACTCTTAGTTCTTTACCCTGTGTTTTGCTTGATGAGGAAACCCGACAGACATAAACCTCATCCTTCATTGCGGCGTTAATTCTAAAGGCTGTTGGGCCACTGCCTGGAGACCCAGAGACCTTTGACGCAGCCCACGTCCGGGTGATGAATGGACTCCAGAGAAGACAAGCAAATACCACCTCCGGTCAATGCCGTGGCACTCCTCTGCTGCAGAGCTTCTCTGAGCCGGCTGGAGGGGATTTCTCTACCAACAGCCCCCCAGGGTATCCTTGCCGCCGGCATCCGTGCGCATTGTGCGGCGCACGGCTGGGCAGCTCCGGGGCGCCAGCCGAGCTGCGGGCACGGACAGCGCCAGCCGCCCGCTTCCACGCGCTGCCTCCTGGCTTCGCAGCGCTTCCTGCCTTCGCCCTTCCCGTATCGGTGAGGTGCGCAGAAGTGGGCGCGCAAGATGCAAACCAGGTGAGCAGTGGTCTTAGAAGGCTGAGAAAAGCACCGCTGACAGGAGCTATTTTTCTGTGCCATCCAAACTAATGGAAATGATCAGGTCCATGTAATGCTGACAAAAACTTGTGATTATTTTTAAAGTAAAAAGCAGAAGGAAATCACAACTCTTGAACTTACTGCATGAGGCAGAAGCACATAGCAAAAGGAAAAGTGCAAAAAAGATGTTTTTATTTCTCCACGCAGCGTTTTCAGAGAAGTTGGTTGGAAAATTGTTAGCTGTTAATCGTTTAACAAGCAGTTTGGCATTTCCAAGTCAAATGTAACCAGGATAAATAAATACATTGTGGTGAGACTACAGCTTTGTGTTCATCCTTGTATGAAAAGGCAATTATAAAGCAGTCACATTGCCTCAATCTATAAAACCTTCAATTCACCACTGTTAATAGAGATTACAGTGTATTCCCTGGTCATATTTTAGAGAGCAACACCTATCCTGGTATTTATTTCTGCATACCCATTTGTGTAAATATAAGGATCTCTCTTTGCAGCCAACTGGAGGAGGAAGAGACAAATGGTAAGTGATGGAAAAGTAGAGGTACATAATGGACCAGGACCCATGCTTCTCTTGAAATGGGGCAAAAATCTGCACGATCAAACCTCCCTCTTTGCTTTTTCACAATGTGCTGACTCAGAAATGAATGGTTCAGATCCCCTCCCGAAGCCTCTGTGCTAAGCAGCACTTCCCCAGCACCTGGGCTTACTTCTCATCTTAATCCTTGTTCGTCCATCCTCCTCCTCCCAGCATGAAAGAGAAGTTCTCTGATCAGATTCATTTGTTATGAGTAGAACTTGCTCAGATGAGGCTCTATTTCTCTAGAAAGCGGTTTCCTCTGTGAACATGTCTCAGTGTCAGTAGAGCCATTAAGAGGCCTTTGTAGCACAGTGGAAAACATTCATTGCAAAATCCAAATGCTCATTAAAATACTGAAAGGTGTTTAACAATCTGTAAAGGTGCTTCTTGCACCAGCTCTCCCAGTTTCAGCTCTGAAGATGCTCTTATTTTGACTTCTCTCTGTCTTCCTTCCTCTGCAGCGAGACATCCCAGGATGTTTTACCCCAGCATGCACTGACCTGTGCCGGCAGATGTTGAACATGGTCTTTGCAAAACTGACACTGGTGGCTGCCTGGGAGCAAACAGGAGTGAAGGTACCTCCAAAAATGGGGTATTTATCCCCTCCAGGAGATGTCGTTCCCTCTCTATTTGGCACTCTTTTTCCTCACCCAGCTCATCATTGACTTCATTCTGTTTACATAGTAATGAGGCCAATAAGGCACAGTGCTGAGAGATGATATATTGAATGTCCCAATCATTAGGGATTAGAGGACTTTATGGTAAAGCAGATTATTACTTAAATATCAGCGTGTTTATGGTTGAATAATTGCTATACCTGAAATCCTCTTCAATCAGCAGCCTGTGCTGAAAATGTCATGCATCATAAATAGGGGTTTTTAACCTGGCTCTTTTGCAGCTATCCCTGGAGATGGTACAAGGAATCAATAATAAATTTAAGACCTGGTTTCAGGCTGCTTGAGCTCCTGAAATCAGAAACCCCCATTACCTGAGACACAAACTATAAGGACAAGCAAACGCCAATGAAAATGTTGTTTCCACATTCATTTCACTTGAGGATAAAAGGCACAAAAGGCTGAGATTAATGTCCCACTTCTCGCATCCACCCTTGCAGGTATATAGGAGGTGCAGACTGAAAGAAACCTTTGCAAATTATGATTATTCTGGCTTGTCTGCAGAAGATAAACCTGCTCGGTACAAAAGCAGTTGGAGCGGCTGGCAGACAGGCTGTCAGACTGAGGGCTGGCAGAAATGAAAAGCAGAGGGGTTGTGCTTTCCGAATGCTTTAGAAAGGGCCAGGCACCTCAAAAGCCATATTTCCAAGTGTTCAGGAGCTCAGGCAGGTATTAGATAGATATTTAGCTCCATCTCCATAAGTAGACTGACATTTTATACAGGGAATCTCGTTAGGAGGGAACGAGACCAAGTGCGTGTACATGAGCACATAGACACACTGAAGCAGTTGTGCTTAAAGGCACGAGAGGATCCGCGTGTGATTGTCGGGGTATAACTCCACAGATAAAAGAGATTTATCAGGTATGACTGTTTAGCAGAAAGGAGGAGGAAAATGAGAGAGACTCTTAAGATTGTGGATCAATATAATTCTGTGAGAAAAAGTGTGTGGGTCTATGCATGTGACAATAAATGGGAGTTTTCAGCTGGGAAAGCATATTCTTTTTTGTTTCAGCAGGTACCCATTTCCTGCTACTTCTTTATGCTATTTGTGGTCTCTTAAACCTGGGAGACTATCATTCAAAGCTTTCGTCATTTGTTGACTGGAACACTTGAATTCTTGACGTAGCCCCGTTAGCTCTCCTGCTGGCGCTGCCGGTCCTTTACCTCCCCGCTGCTTCCTGGGCGGCTCTGCCACCCGGCCCGGCTGCCCCGGGCTGCTGGGTGCCGGCCGCGGCTCCGGGCGGCAGTGGCCAGGCTGTGCCCGGAGGTGCGCGTCCTTCCGGCGGCCTTTGCTCTGTGGCCGTCGTTATTTCAGAGGAGCGTTTCTCCTCGCGTAGCCAGTGAACCTGTGTACTAAGGATGTACCCTACCTCGGCTAACCCTCCTCTGCCGTCTCTGGCTATGGAAGGGACCCCATTTTAGAGACTGCCTCTCGTGCTGTCCACTAGAGAGAAGCGCTCTGCTGAGCACAGGTCACCCTTTCGTCAGGTGTTGAAAACTGCCGTGACCAGGAGCTTTTCCATTAGCATCCTCCTCAGAGGACAGTGGATTTGAGCAGCCGCTCTGCCCAGGGACGGGCTGCGCCCTGGGGCTCAGCCTGCCCCGCGAGGCCGCCCCGTGCTCTGCTCCTGGGCACTGCGGCTCAGGGCGCCCACGGGTGTTGCGGGCTTGGGGTCTGCTTGGTGGGGCTGCGGTCACGCGTGTGGACCGCAGCCTCGCTGCAGCCCCCCAGCCTCCACAGCAAAACCGCTTCTGCTGACTTCCTTCAAGAGCAAAAAGGATTCATTGCATCCCAGGAGCTCAGCCAGGGGTGTTAGAGAAATGTCTTAACCACTTTAAGCTATTTTAAGAGTAAGGGGAAAAAAATATGAGCTATGAGATACTAATGTAACTCACCCAGGCTGTAACCTTGCTGGTTAAAACCAAGGTTGCAGCACGTAAACACCAAGAGCCCATTCAGCATTGCTGGGAGCTTTTTCCTATTCCTCTCTTCCTCTTACTGATTTATATTATTGCTGAGGAATGAAGTGTTAAAAGTAAATCAATAAATTGCGGTAAGGCTCTCTGTGGCCAGCAGCAGCTCTTTGTCATGTTGCAGCGTAAGGGCATGCAGCAGCCCGGGATTAACCGCTGTGCTCGCCGAGCTGCCGGCGCGATGCTGCAGCTTCTGCTTCATTCGAAACCCGCGGCCACGTGCGCTGCGCTGCAGACAGCAGAGGAGACAGCGGAAAAGATCTGAAGGCATCTGGCGTGGTGCTTCCTAAAATAGCTTATTGACATTAACGGGCCAGATCAAAGCAGAAGGGGCTGGAAAACAGCCCAGATAAAAGAACACGTAAAAGGTAGAGTGAAATAACGCTGATCAGGGAAGGAGGAGGGAGCAGGCAGATGGGAGCCCACCAAGCACAAGGCGTTGGTACGGGAACTGCGTCAGCTGGCGGGGGTGAAATACAAGCCCAGGAGAGGTGAGGCAAAGGCTGCCGAGGACACCGCTGGCTGAGAGAAAGGCTTTCTCTGCGAGCCGACAGTGTATTTACCGCTGCTGTTTACCTGCTGCTTTCCAAGGGTGGGGACAGAAAGTCATTTGGCAAAAATGAGTCAATAATTTCTTCTTCTTGGAGCCCATCTAACTTACAAAGGCTGCTGCAGCCCAGCTCTCCGGAGTGAGAGGTGCCCAGCAGCAGCGCAGGCACCCTGGGAGGTTCCTCATCATCCTCACAGCCATCACGGTATCCTCCAGGGCTCCTCTCGCTGCTTTTCTAGCCTTGTAATGCTGAGAAGATGACCTTTAGTGCCTGACGCTATGCAAGGGTTTTGGGATCCCAGGGGCTGTGGAAATTATGCAATGGTTGAAAGCTTGCTCTTGCTCCCCCCACCTCCCCAAAATTCTTGTCCTTTTTAAACTCACAGCGAAACAGTTTAAATAGATCAAGACTCACTTCCAACACAGCTTGCAGTGTGACTTTCCGCAAAATAGAGGACATTGTTTCAAAATACATTATGCCATGTTATTTGTTCAGATTCTTTTCCATTGACAGGCATCAGCCTAGACAGATAGCCCTCCCCGCTCCACCCGGCTGGCATCAATCTGCGCTGAAGTCAGTGCCGCACGCGGCAGCGTGGCTGAGGCTCTGACCTTCACCTTATAGCACCATGGAGGCATCGACTCCCCAGCACTCTGGTCACATCCAGGGAAGGCAAAAGTCACCTCCATTTCAGAAGTATGGAAAGGTAAGGACAGAGAGGTTAAGAACTTTGCTAACACCCTGTTCAGCAGCAGAAGTTTACACACATAGGATGCTACATCCCCCACGCGTGAGCTTAGCCCCGGGCGCCAGGGCTGCGGGTCGAACCCAGTGCCGACTGTGGCACGCTGCAGGGGACAGACATTTCCTGCTTTGGTGTGCAGATTTTAGTATCTCATTCTTGGGAGTTAAATGCTGTTCAGGCCAAGCTATTGCTGACTCCTTCCACCCAGCACGGTTTTCATTTCTGTCCTCCCTGATTACTTGAATTTGACAGCTCTTATTCATCCTCTCTCCAAGCCAGCAACCTTGGCATCCAGCTCAGTGCTTTTACTCCCGAGGACACTATTAATTAGATACTAAAGCTGTCTCCACAAGACTGTCTCAGGAAATCTGCAGAGCCGGTGACCTGTGCTGGCCCCGGTGCGCGGTGACCCCAGCAGCTTCACTGTGCCCGCTGCTCATGTGGTGGCTGGGGACGGACCGGACGTCACCACCGGAGAGCTGCAGCCAGAGCCATCCCTGCTGCCCCAGGTGCAGTGTGAGGGTGGCGAGAGACATCAACAGGTACGTGTTTTGCAGAGATCTCAAAACAAGAGCAGGTGCTTTTAATGGCCAAGCCCAATGACACCATTCCCCTGTTTATCTGCATTTGGCCGTGGGCTGTGAGCCCCAGCGGGGTGATGTAAGTGAGCAAACACAGAGCATGCACCAGTCCCTGGGCCCCAGAGCTGGTTGTTCAGCTTCCCCAGCTCTGGCCGAATTCAGCCCCTGGTCTGATGCATTGCAGCCGTCTTAAGAATCACAAATCTAAATGGAGTTTGAGTCTTAGCTATCTCATGATAATGAATGCGTATATGGATTTTCAAGTTGGAGCTACTTTTGCATTTCTCTTAGTTAATTACAAGCATCCAATATTTTGGCAATGTCATGCTCAAATCCTACAGTTATTTTCACCTTTAAAAAAAAAAGTCAAGGAAGGCTGTGAAAAGATTTTCATTCTTAACAACGTTTCTTTGATATTTCAGCTTCTCGTATCTGTAAGTCAAAAGGAAATGCTGAGCCATATTCACCTCACCGTACTGCTTGAGAGGAGAGCTTGGTTTTATACACAAGTATTTTGTTAAATGTACCAAAAAAAGAGGCAATCCGAGGCTTTATCTCACTTGAATCATGGTCCATTGTCCTTTGTCACAGGGAGCAAAACCATAGTATGAGTAGGTGGCAAATACAATAGCAAGTAAAAGGAAGAAGGGGAGAGATGGTACAAAGGAGCAAATGGATTTTCAGAGACGCTGTCCTGTTTCTGCCTTGTGCAGTAACAAACTTGATGCATCAAGGAACAAGGGCCAGCTGGGGAACAGGCACCAAAAACTGTGTAAGAATGAAGAATTTTCATTTCCAATGTCATAACTGTCATAAAAATAGAACAAATACAGACATCTGTGGGACTTAGGGTAGCCTTATTGCTTACCACAGGCAACCAAAGAAATTATTCCATGTAACTAGATTCAACTTGGGGTGTCTGCCTTTTTTGTGTCAGAAATATTTGAAATTTTTACTCAGCAGAGTACCCAGCCTTTTCTGTTTGGTGCATTTGGAAAATCAATTGTCTACGTTTTACAAGGAAAACACTGTTTTTTCAATTTGTTTGCAGGTTTTCTTCACTTCTTAGAGACCTAAATGCATGCAGACTTCTCTTTTTAGTCGGTGGATGTATGCACATGCACAAACATACCGATCTGTGCAGAGGCTGCTGCAGGTACTAGGCATTTGTGTTTGGAAGCAGAACACGTCTTTAAGCGGCAGAGTTTGTGAAGGCACACTGAGAAAGCAGTCTGATCTGATCAGTTCACATGGCATCAACTTTTTGTGTCATTTAACATCTCCCTGAGAGGCATGCCCCTCATAAGGCTCAACAAGTCTTGGAAATATAAAGACAAAGCCCTCTCTTTCCTCCAGCAAGATGTTGCTGCTATTTAAGGTCTATTATCCTCCCTCTGCTCACACATTGCTACCATTAGTGTTATAAATGGGCTGGGCACATAGAGAAGAGAAGAGACCCCCAGGGTAGCAATTACTAGAACTGACTTGTCTGATGCAAAAGGCAGCATTACCCTGGTGTAATTTGATCATAAAATAAATTGCATTGCCCATAAACTTGCTGAACGGTAGAGTTTCCCCCACAGTTATTTCCATGCATTTGGAGCCAGAAGTACCGCAGGGAAATAGCCTGGCTTTGGCCTGCTGTGGCCACAGCAGTACTGAGACTCCAAGGAAAACTGTCACGGAATACGAACAAATGAATATTCATAATGAGATTAAACTCATTCTTGACATGGTGCCAGTGCTAATCTTCCCTAAACAGGCCTGGGTGAAAATTGTGTGGAAAAATGTACCAGTACACTTGAACAACAACTCCTGGGTCTCTTGTGTGAAGGTTTTGCAAGTTGTGGGTGCTGGGGGCTCCTGCCCAGGAGCCTCCCACCTGCAGAATGTGCTCGTGAGCCAGAGAGGAGCAGAGCACCCTGGTGGTCCAGCTCCGCACTCAGCAGCCCTGGCCCCTCACCACCGGCCCCACCGCTTCCCAGAGCTCCCACCCGCCTGGCAAAGCAGCACCTCAGCGCTGGAAGCATCGGCTTGATTGCGGGTCTCTTCGTTAGCCAGGTGGACAACAGCTTTGATTGCACAGCTCCTTCCAGGCAGGTAAAAGACAGGCAATCAGACCTCTCCGTAACATGACTCTGGAGCTGTCCTAACCTCAACAGGTTTGAAGCAAGTCAGTATTTGCATGGGAAATGTTCAGGGAGAAAGCTATAAGAAGTGTTGTTTATACACCAGGATGCGCTGATAGTGAAGCAATGTTCTATTTGATGCTAGGACACATAGCTGTATTTTAGATTAAACGGAAACTCTGATTTATTGTGATGGTCAGAAATTCCTATGATAAAAAAGTCTGCTGTCCAGGCAGAAGGCAGAGCAGGTGCCGTACGGGATGCAGAGGTCTTCACTTCTTGGCTTATATGGCTATGTATTGCTACAAAAAACATCTGCGAGGATGCTAAGTGCATCCTTAGTACGCTGCTACGTGGTGATCAGATACCAAGGTAATAAAGAGCAGGGAATAGAGCAGAATAACTGCTGTAAAACATCGGGCTCTTTAGTACAAGGCTGGGCGCGCTGCATCGTGTATCACAGCATCTCTCCGAGTTTTTTCTGTGCTTTCCCGTACTTGTCCCTGCCTCCCTCCCTGGCGTGGGATCGGGGGGCCTATTTGTGGGCACCGCTCCTCTCGTGTTGGAGCCGGGCTCGGCGGTGTGCTGGGAGACACGGAAACCAGGGGACAAGAATCTGGATTTGTTTCCTATTTAGGGCATTTGACAATTGAACCAAATAACTAATATAATCTAAAAATATATTTTACGTGCCAATTCCCATTGTGGGGACAGCAGGCTCTGATGATTTCCATTTATGGCCCCCAGATCTATCTTAAAAGAAGGATGTCTGCACTTGCTTGATTAAAAAAACAGAGGAAGAGGTCACAGCAGGAGCAGTGATGAGGAATTTACCCTCAGACAAGCAGTGGAGCTGTAAGTCTGACCATATAACAGCCCCATTTCTTGGAAGCAATATGAAAAATCACATAATGCAGCAGTGGAGAGAAAATCACAGTCCACAGAGAGATGTGAATCCAAGAAGAGTTTGATCTTGCTACCACTCGATGGTGAGATTTTTAACTAAAAGCAGTCAACGTTGATGAAGTTTTGCTGCAAGCCACGAAACAGGAGGGTCAAGAGCTTGCCAGGAGAAGACATCATCATGAATAAATAAATAAACCTGAGTGAAACCAAGAGATCCAAAGCATCTGAAATTTCTGTTGCACTGATCACAGGGCTTCACCGCCATGCGCTTGATCTGCCAGTATAATCTTAAAATGGCAACAGCCTACAAACTGAAGAATACGGATTTGCCTAAAAAACTGTCATGCGTTTGAAAAGATCACACATTTTAATTACAAATGTCTATAGCTTCCTTTTCCAGAGTAGGTAGAACTATTGTACTGAGCTTTTATTGTAGAATACCCAAGTTTTACCCCCCAGAATGCCCACTGTGCTAGCTTGGTGGCCTGAATGTTAGCGGTAGGAAATCCGTCCCCCTTCTCCCTGATGCAGCCTCAGCCCAATGCGCGGCTCTCGGTGAAGCTGCTTTCTGGGCTGGATGCTTGTGCTGAGCGGCCGGGGGCTGGACGGGCTGCTGGGGGTCCTGCCCTGCCCTTTAGGCGAGGACCAGCAGCACTCGCTGCCAAGGGGTGTCTTCTGCTGAGAAGAAAAGTGTTACCAGGCTGGGCAGCGGCAGAAAGGCTGTCCCTGCGACGGAGAGGAATAGATCTGACTGGCAAAGTGGGGAAAAGGAAGGGAAAGTCAGGGGAGCAGCTAATTCTTAGCAACAGTGCTCTCTGAAACTTTTCTGTCAGTGCTGCCTCTGTTCCTGGCTCACCTCTGCTTTCATCGCGCTTTGCCAAGGCGCCTGTCATGGGAGCTTGGCCGGGCAGCAGAACGGCTGATTTGAATGACAATAGCAATAAACTGTTAAGTTTGACATGGAGTCCTATTTGTGATGCAGCACTGAAGGGAGTTGAAAGGGGATCCGGGTACCATCCCATAGTTGCTAGAAAGGTCAATTTTTTTTCCCTTCTTTCTAAGTATTTCAGGTTGAGCATAAGGACCAGAGATGAGAGTCAGCAGGGCTGCTGCCTGAGCTTTGCACGTGAGGGGCAGCCCGAGCAGGGCGCACGTTCCTCCTGCGTGCAGCCCCTGTCTTGCAGCAGCACTTCCCCTTCCGAATCTGGGACTTTTCCGGACAGGTATGGGATGCTACACAACATTTAATTTTCTGCTTTCTCATCTATAAAAAGCTGCTAGTTTTGGAAACTTGCAAGCACAAACTGTATTTTTTTTTGAGGTTTACTCATTACTATTTTACAAACACCCAGCTGTGGATATCATTTGGTGGTATAATACATGCACAATAACCATATCCGTGAGCAAACTGAGCAATGTGTTGAATAAGCAATTTCACACAGAATGCACATACACTGCACATTTAATAACCGACAGGTTGTTTGCTACAGATCCAGGCTAAAAGCTCCCATGTTGTGCTGCTTGCCCCTTTTTTGACAGTTGAGCTACGCAAACATCCCATCTGTTGCTGTATAATTATACCTCGATGCACACATTTTTCATAGTTTTCTGAATGTTTTCTACATCTAACCGAAAGCCCTCTATTTCAGCAATTAGCTTGAGCCACTTAGTTTCTTTTGTAATGCCAGCCTAAACCTTCAAAGTGCCAGGCCATGAACTGATGGCAAATAGAGCTGCAATAAATTAAAGACATATAGGTTGAATAAGAAGCAGAATGGCAAGAGGGATCTTAGCTGGGCATACAGCAAAAGCCCCAGTCCTGCCTAGCTTTTTCATGGTTTTCTCCCACAGAAGTGACTGTGCTCATCACTTCCCAGAATCAGTTATTCTCATGACCCCATTTTACAATATGTGCTAAATTACCAAATGTTTCTCCCTGGTGACTTGCCCATTTTTTTTTCAGAAATGGCAGCACGATATCCAGGGAGCGTACTCCTGCCACTCCGTGCTGGTGACGGGTCTCAGCTCTCACCGCTTGCAGCGTGTTGGCTGTCACAGAGGGGAAAACCTCCACAGCTGCTGGGAATGAGGGACAGCCTGTGAGGGGACCAGAGGTTCCCTCAGGAGAACAGGAAGGCTGCAGGAAAGCAATATTTCCATAATGCAGGGGTCCTTTGGTGACAGACTAACTCCCTGTGGCTATGGGGAGATACGTGAGAGCTGGAGGGATGATCTGGGGAAAAGTTTCATCATTTATATAACCAACACTGCCTTCAGTGGGGGCAATAGTATGTTTGTCTCCATTCCCTTTGTTGTTTATTTGTCACAAATTTTATGATTCATTAGGATTCATAAATTCACTCAACGGTTACTTCCAGGTTAGCCACATGATAAAATAAATGGCATTGGAAATCCAATTAGACACTAAGATACAATAATTATATAAGAACATAATCCCATCTCTGCAAAAGCAGGACAGGTGCAGAATTTCAAACCATTTTGCCATGGGAAACCACTAGATTACATGCAGTCAAATGGGATTTGCAGCTGTAAATTCATGCATTCATACTTATCCTAAGGTAGCAGTGGAATAACAGTTGCTCAAGACAAGCCCAAAGATAAACACACTTTCAGGGTCACAGGCAGGAGACCTGAGCTTATTAAAGTATGCCTTAATACTTTTCAAGTTATTTTCTTTTCTGTGGTCATGAATTCGGAGGCTCAGAAATTGTGTGTTATTTTTGTAGAGATACTACTAAATCTGTTGACCCTGAACAGGTACTGCAAACAGAGAAATTTTTTAAAAAAAACATAAGAGAAAAAGAAATGAAAAGGTTTCAGATCTTTGAAAATAGATCATGGAAAATCTTCTAAGAGCTGAGTGTCTTATCTGTCTCAGACCTGTGTATAATAAACCCTGGTGCTGCGCACACCTCGCTTGCCTGTTAGAAATGCTGCTGCACCTTGGGGAGCTGGGGTGGAGGTGGCACGTGGGTGCTGCGCAAGCCAGCTTAAATGTTCCGACTGTGATTCACGTGTCTCCATGAGAAGCAGCCAATTTCTCTGCATCAGGTCTTCAGATGCGCTGAGCAGACAGGCTGGGGGGCTGCCCTGGGCAGACCTCGCCACGAGCTGCTGCTGGAACCAGCCGAGTTTTCAGGTGGCTTCAACAACGGGACATCGCTGCTCATCGTGCCATCCGGTGAGACCCAGGCAGCATCCAGAGGGTGACAGTTGTTGGCTATAGTCTGGTTTTAGTAATCTGAAGTATAAAGGAATTGGGAGAAACCACTGCATACTCCTCACAGAGCTGGCAGGATGCCCTGTATTTTTCCAGTGGTTTTGACCGCAAAAATCTGTGCCCTGTTTTCCCCAACTTTTACATCCTCTCTTCTGAGGTTGAGGAAATGTAGTATAATATTTTGCCACAGGTTACAATCACAATGACAGGAAAATAACCGGGAGCAGCTGGCTTTTGTAGTGCCAGCAGGCAGTAGTTTGCCTTGTCTACAAAGGAGCTCAAAGGCAGAGCACAAGGAGTAATTAGCACTACCCAGACCCATGCACAGCTACTCCACGAGAAAAGAGTGGGCTTGCTGCAGTGTTATTACCTCCTGGTCCTTCATGCCAATTTTCTGATTAATAACATCCCAAGCCACTTGATGCACTATTGATTCTAAATTCAATAAGAGGAACTGGCGGCTGCTGGCAAGACCACATCATTTTTCCCCTGAAAAGGCAGCAGCGCGTTGCCGGCGGCTGACCGGGCGGCAGCCCCGCGGGGCTGTCCCTCCACAGCCGGGGCTGCAGCTCGTCCCCGCGCTCCGGCCGCAGCGTGACGGCAGGTCCCGCGGTCCTTGGGGTTCTGCTGCTGCGGCGTCTCCCACGCCTGGCGCTGCTGCCGGGGCAGCCCCGCGTTACGGGATGCGTTACGGGAAAATTCCCGGCTTGTTTAGGCAGTGTGGGAACCTGAGCATAAGGGTTTCGCCTAGGAAAGCAGCGCAGCGCTGTGGACCTTTTTACTGTCAACCAGAACAGTTGTCTGCTGAGTTCTGAAAGCAGAACAAGAAGAACAAGGTGGGTTTCTTTTCCCAAAGAACCTGGCTTTTAAAATGTCAAAGTTTTTCCCACAAAGATAGTTTGTGGGTGTTTTAAGAAACTCCAGTAAATTAATGCCAAGAAAGAGAAATTTTTTGCTGGTTTCCTTCATCCCAGCTGCGCCAAGGCTCATTTGTGGAGAGGCCAGGGGAAAGGTATGAGAGAGGCCAAGGCACTTTAGTGGGTTGGAGGGAATAGCAAACCCAACCAATAAACAAAAGCTGTTCAGTCCTATTAACAACCTAGGAAGGAAAGGCAAAAATCTAACAGTGAGCAGAAGGCAGCTCAGAAAGAGTGGTGAAGCCAAGAAATACTGAGCTTTGATCCAGAGAGAATATTTCAACAAACACTTAATGCTTTGCAAATATTCACTGCTTGCAGTAGCCAAAACACATGGCAGGGGAGGACTGACGAGCTCATCCCCGCTGCTCCTCGCTGGGCAGTAGGAAGGGTTAACAGGTCTGCAGAAAAAGAGCACAGGTGTTCTGGCTCATTGACACAGGGACAGGCATCCTTTTGAAATGCAAAACTTCAGCTAAACACAATTTTCCACAGGAGCTGCCACCAGTGCACTTCTGAACCAGCAACAAGGCAGCTCCTTCTCAAAGCTTTATCTGTACAACACGCACCTGAGCAGGGGAGAATATGAAGCATTTGCTTCTTATAATGAGGACAGGAAACAGCAAAGTGTGTTTTTTCCTGTTCCTGGCAGAGAGCTGCATTCTCTCAGGATTTTCTAGCAGTAACAAAGCAACTGTTGGGGAGGGGAGAGAGATGAGACTCAAAATGCTGCTGTGGGTAAAACCAAAGCTCCGAGTTTCCTGGATGGGAGAGAGCAGTATGTGGCCCAGATGTCCCCCCTTGGTCTGTCTATGTGTGTTCGAAGCTGCAGACCCCCCCGCCTGCACGTAGGGCTGGGGCAGTGAGGGCTTCACCCCGCGCATCCTGCGCTGAGCGACATAATGTGGGCAAGGAGCACTGGCGCGCGGGCGTAAGCGCATGCATGATGAGCTGGGAATTAACAGAAGACCAAGAAACAAACAAACCAACACAAAAAGACCACACGGCCATTTAAGCAGTGGTCTCTGTTGGGGAAGTGTTTGGGATAGAAACCGTCCTGCCAGGAGCAGCCTGGCCTGCCAGCCTCACAAGCATCCTCTAACAGAGGAGAATGAAAGAGGTTATCTGTCTGCTCTACTGAGACCTTCAAATTTTCATCTTAATGGGACATGGTGCTTGACAGATTGAGCTCCACCGAGCAGCTTGTTGTAAATTCAAATGCAGGCTCTGGGGCTTATCTGAGCCACTGAGCCTATTTTCTTCCCTTGTTTGCTGGCGGAGCAGGCTCAGCCCGCATGATGACTGCGTTTTGTCAGCATCGCTCTCCTGCGCAGCAGGCTGTAATCCCTCGGCTGCTCCCGCATCAGCCTTCCTCCCGCCCCAGCGTGCGCGGGGCTCGGAGCTGCCTGGCTGAACAGGGCAGGGCTGGGGCAGCCTACGTATGCACAGTCGTGTGCACGTGGAATTCCACACATGCAATCACACGTGTAATGGGCAGAAAGTGAGCACATAGGGCCTGCCAGCACTGGGAAGAAAGCAAGCAGGCGTTGCCGCAGGGTGCCAAAGGGACACCTACGGGCGCGTGGCCGCCGGCAGAGCTGACAGCCGGGCAGAGCTGGGGATGCTTGGGTGTGCAAGCACCTGGAAATGCAGCAGTGTTTTGCTTGGCTCTGATGGTCGAAGACGAGGGACACCTTTAAAGCATGTTCTCATAGATCGCCACAGAGCAGACGTGGAGGTCTCATTGCTTAGGACACTGAAAGCTGGCTGGAGAAATTACTAGAAAACATTGGAAAATGTGCAGCAGGGGAAGTACCCAGGCAGGAGACAAGACTGTAGGGACCCTAACTGGCATTTCTGCCTGTGCTGTCTCTAAGCCTGTTTGTTCTAAGCCTGCAAAATGCCCCACAGGTCACAGATTCTTTTCTGTCCTTCCCCCCATCTCATTAAAATTAGTCCCAGGTTTCTGACCAAAAAAGACATGTCAATTCTTCCAAAAATTTGAAAGGAAAAAGACAATTGCCTTTTACTGGTTGGAAATGCAGTACTGCCTGTGGTTAGATTTTTTACCAAATTCAGCAAAGAAGGACACAATGTTTTTCTTTTAGATGTGTTCTGCTTTGCATTAACCAGACCAAAAATACAAATTTTACTGTCTTATTTATTGGTCCTGATTTTCAGCAATCTCTGAGATATGAATTATGTAGAAGATGCATAGCAAATGAGTTGAAGCACTGGCGGATTTTTACAGAGACAGAGCAGTCGCAGTGCCTGAGCCTCCAGCCCCATCCGTCTGGAGCATCTCCTTGAGCAGCTCCCATGCCCCTGTTCTCCACAAGCATCTCACTGTGGAGCCTGGGGGCTTTCTGAAGCCCATGAAAACCCAGAGGGCAAAGGTGTGGGGGGTAACTTCTGCAAGCCTCCTTGCAGATGTAGCTGCTAAAAGCCAGACCTCGGAGGGAGCTAGGAATCTTATCAGTGCTCAGCAGTGGAAATCGCTTCCGATGTGCTCGGATGTGAAGTCAGATCATATATTCCAGTTGTGTCTTAGGTTCAAGAGCTCTGGATCTTCCTTGACTCATGCTGTTTCACTTCGTGCCGTCACAGTTCTGTGCTCCACCAGCAGGTGAAGCTTGTTTTGCCATGTGCACCTTCCTGGGAGGCAGCACTGCTGCAGGGAAGGGCAGGTACCGGCGGCCGGACCCGGTGAGGCCAGCAGGTGACTGCCCGGCTCAGCCAGGACAAGACATGCAGCAGGTGCATGTGCTGCCATTCATTGCCAGCTTGGTTGCACTTCCATTTCACATGCCCAAACAAGCCAATTAGGACCCAGTGATATAAATCTAAGCACAAAAGCAAGGGCATGAATTCTCACCTAAAAAATAAATGCTCAGTTGTGACTTAGAGCCTGGAACTGCAGTGTCTTCCTCAGATTGCCACCAGGTCTCAGGGTGGCTGGCATCTTTTACTTGCTTTTGCTTTTTAAACCCAAAGTTCTACCATTTTTTTATAAATCCACATTTCATGTTGCGTTTGTGTGTGCTAGGGGATTAGAGAAAGGTTTTATTGCTTGCATTATTTATGAATGGTATAATTTCAGGGTATCTGTATTAAAATAAGGTTCCAACTGGAAAATAATATTAAACAAGATAACTGTGTATATTTGTTTCATAAATCCATAAAACCTGATTAACAATGATGCTCATGATGTTTGCTTCATCGTTAAAAGACTTCCTGTATCTGCACCACAGTGCTGCACTGAATGCTTTGATGCATTAGAACAGTGCCCTGCAAAGGTGTTTGGTTTACACTGAACTCTTTACAGCAGAATATGCTTCATTTATGGGTTTGCTTTTTTTTTTTTAATTATTATTATTATTTTCTTTGTTTGTGTATTTTTGAGCTCATTAACAATACAGGAGATTGGAACTTTGCTGTATTCTGCCAACGCAGCTGCTGGCTCCTGAAGCCATGACTAATACTTTCTGTTTACTCCTAAAGTTTCGTACTGGATCTGTTGCTGTTACATCTAGCTGCTTGCTGGGAATGCTTTCTAACAAACCCCTGCCCCTTTTCTTGATGCCAGTTGGGTCGGGTGTGCTCTGGGATGCATTTCTTGAAGTGCCAGCAGCTGACAGCCCACTGGGCAGTGCAGCAGCCAGAAAATAGAGTTTTCTGTCAACTTGCCAATACTATTTGGTAACAAAGACTGGCTTTCAAACTAAAGCCTGAAGGTTAAGGGCAGACAAGAAAGTTTTCTTGGGTACAGCTAATGAACTGCCAGCCCCCTTTGGGTCTGCTTTCTGTACTGCGTGCTTGCAATTTATTTCCTGGAGAACAGGATTTGTCAGCCAGGAGGAGAGAGAGGCAGCGAGATCTGGAGCTTCCTTGGAGCCCGCGTGGTGGGAAGTGGTGATGTTCTGCATCTTACAGAAAGCTCTTCTCCAGAGCCCCCGCCCTGGAACTGCAACTTGCTGCTGGCATTTAGCGGAGTCACTGAGTCCTAAGTGATGCTGGGCAAGAGCCTGAGGAGAAAGCAGACTCCTGGGTGGCTGCAGGTAGGGGCTGCTCATAGAAAGAAGAAAGTATTTCAGATAAGAAAAATAAAAGGATCTCAGGACATTCATATGCAGCTCTTCCTTAACGAAACAGCAAGTGTGTCTCCCTTGCAGAGAGACTCTCCATATGGCTCCTCCACAAGTGATATAGAGAATTTTCTGCTGAAAAAAAAATAAGCCCTGGAGGTGAAAACTTCAAAGGGGCTGAACTCTGAATCCAGCAAGAGCCTTATGCACATCCAGGAGCTGAGAGGAGCAAGTGTTGATAAAGGACTTCAAAACCTCGCCGAGCCTCTGATCAGGTTTCTCCTGCAGCTCGGCTGCAGTGGGAGACCAGGCTCTGGCCAGCTTTAGAAACACCAGCACCAGAGGGGACCAAATGCAAATCAAACCCCTTGAAATCACACAAACACATTGTGTGAGAAGAGATGAAGGGGACAGCGGCAGAGGTGGCCGGCGCACTGGCACACGGCAGGTCAAGGGAGAGGTCTGGGGAAAAGTCTGAGCTCTCTAGCCCTGCAAGTACAGACTTTGAATGGTGTTCAGCGCTCAAAACTGGGCAGGCTATTCATGAGAGATCTGCTGTCTTTTGGGCTGTGTGAAGAACCTCTGCCTTCCAAGCTCTCAGTGGAAGATGCGAGGTGCTTTGAGGCTCCGTACAGTCTGAGGTTCCTCAAGACAAGCGGTTCCCAGAGGAGCAGACAAGCACTGGGGGCTGAAGCAGGGCCCATCGCAGCCAAAGAAAGAGCCCCATGGACTTCTGGTCCCTAATTACCGGCTTTTGTGCAGTGCATTACCCTAAACTTTTGCGGGCGTGTGTTCCTCTGCCCCGGAGGAGACACGGAATCCCAGAGAGGCGTTTGGCCCGGCAGGCGCTGCCCGGGGGGCAGGCGGGGGGGAGCGCTGCTCCTCGGCACGAGGCTGCTCCAGGGCTCGGAGCGCTGGCGGGTGGCACCCCCTTCGCGCAGGAGCTGCAGGACCTCGGCTCTTCTGCAGACGAGGCCCTTTCTGCTTGGCTGGTGCACGTGAGCCTCGGTGCTTTGGTGCTGCCGCTCCCTCCGGGAGGCGGAGGCTGTGCGCGAGGCCGGCTCGCAGGAGTTGCTCAGCCTCCACCGGGCACCGCACGTTGCTGCTCATCTCTGCTGGCTGGTACTTTGCCCTTGCAGAAGTTGCATTGCTGTATTGCTGGCACAGGAAAGAAATAGGAGTTTTCTTGCTGCAAGCCATAGAAAGCAGGCTTCATTCAGTTCCTGAATAATTTAGAATACAAGCCTTTGATTAATTTCATGAGAAAAAGGAAACAAAGTTAGCTATAACTATAGGCCATTCAAAGTATGGATTGCCAGCAAAAATGTGCAAAGCGCTGTCAGGAGAGGATTAATTACGTAGACTAAATATTTTATAAGTTAAATAATGTGTATTTTTTGGAGACAAAATGGAATGTCATTTTTTCCCCCAAGACAGGGAAAGTAGCTGTATTCACTTCCATTTAGCCCACAGAGCAACACAGACTCCAGTGACAGAGGAGGATGGATCAGGGCTGTAATTCCCATCTGGCACCAAAATCTGTATTCTGAGCAGCATTTCGTCTTCTCCCTGAGAGCACAGCTCTAAGCTTTCAAGTCTGTGTCAGTTATGAGGCTCTTTTGGGGCTAGAAGAAAAGGGTCCTGGTAATTGTTCTTCTGCCTATTATATTCTTCCAAGGTCTAGAAGGAAAATGGGCTGTGTAGGGTGTTTTTAATTATTGTGTTATTGTCCCGAAGGATAATGGCAGAGTCTTGCAAACTATCTTCCTTTTTTCTGTATACTAAAGAAGATCTGAAGCCAATGTCTGACTCTGAACTGCCCAGAAAGCTGCTGAGCTCTTTGCTCAGCCTCCCAGGCGGCAGGAGGGCACCTCCAGCCAGCCTCCCGAAGGAGGGACTGCTGGAGGTGCAGATGCAGATGGGGTTTGCAATCCATCAAGCGGGTTTGGCCACACGGGCCCCCCATGAGCCCCATCCCCAGCAGGGCCAGCACTGCAGCCTCAGCTGGGACCTCCCCTGGAGGCTGCAGGCAGGAGCCAGGCGAGGAGGTGCTCAACACCATGCTCTGAAATCCCTGGGACATTCAGAAGCTGCCAGCCGCTCATCAGCTGGAAACACGGTGTACGTGACTCACTCCTCATTCAGCCTGTTGATGCGGATGTGTCTGAGGCAGGGACCCCACGGTGGCGGGGCTTGGGCACGCCTGTGCGTCCTTCCTGCACACTGAAAGCGCGGCAGCAGGGACAATGACAGACATTCCTTCCTGAGCGCTGCACCACTGGTTCAGACGAACGGAAGAAGACATTAGGGTAGAAAAGAGTACAAAGAAGCTCTTCTGGGAGACTTTTCAGGGGGTGGAAAGCTTGTCCTAAATCAATTCTTCCAAACTGCTGACCTTGAAGCTAGGAAATTGTAGGTCATGCACTCACAGGAGAGGGAAACTCTGTCTGGATTCATGTTTAAGCATCCAGTAGCTTTTGAACATGCTTGGCTGAATATTCCTGCTTTATTCATCCAGTTCTTGAGGCTCCCATTTCTCAGACCTGCAACACTTGGGCAACACCAGCGGCCGTGCCCTGGGGGCCGGGGCTGGCTCCCATGGGACTGCCCTGGGGAGAGGCTCACCAGGCTGCTCAGCTCGGGCAGTGGACATTGATCTCTGCTAAACAGTCAGATTTCGGACAAGCAGGGGTGAAACCCTGCAAAACACCTGGCAAGAACAGGTTAAAAGGATGAACACCTTTCCCAATACCCAGAAGATTCACAGCTGCTGGCAGTGATCCTCCAGTTAGGCTCTAAGGAGGCAGTGAGAGTCTGGGTGGGGGTGAGGAGAAGGCTTGTTGATGTCACCTGCTTCTCCAGAGGAAATAAAAATGGCAGCATAAGCCCCCTAGGTGAGACTTTGGAGGGAAAAGGATGGTGGAAGGGGGGTTTGCTGACTGCCTAGTACGTGAGTTGTATTTTCTTCTGTATTTCTATTACTTGGTGTAATTTCCCAAGGGTTTCCTCATATTTTGCTACCTATTCAGTGTGGCAGGGAATGTGTTTGGGAGCTGGTGTATGTGAGCAATACTTTGTGTCTCTGGTGCTTCTGTTAGCTTGAGTGACTGTTCCTTGGTTGGTCTAAGGTATGCTTGGTTTAGCACCTGTAATTGCACATGCTGATTGGATGGGGTACGTGTGTTGTGATCCACTTTGCCATGTACTGGGAGGGGAACCTTCATTAGTACAGGGATGTCCAAGAATTAAGTAATTAGTTAGCACTGGAATATCTCTGTTGTGGAAAAAAAGAGGGGGAAGCTCCTCCTGTGGTTATAATCCAAGCATAACTTGAGTCTGAGGTTCTGCACAGACCTGCTGGGAAAGGTTATTCTGCTCATTAGTTTGTGCTACCTCAGTGGGCAGGACAGAGGGGAGAAGGATCCGTATCAGATGAATGAGGAACTAATGCACAGAAAACTGAGGGTTGTTCGCAGCAGAAGTCTGGACCAGAGGCAAAGCATCCTCCGTGATTCCTCTCTGTTTTGTTCTCCAGGGCTGGTTTTGTTTTTGTGCCCCCCCTGCCCCACGACAGAAAATCTCCTTTGCTTTCCCGTGCCTCTTTTCCGTCTCTCTGGCTGTTGTAGTTATGCCAGCACAGCAGTCTCTGCGGCAAGCTCCTGAGCTCTGCCTCGACATCAGCGTGAGCTGAGCATGGGCCATGAGCAAGCCCCAGACTGCTGGCCTGGGACATCTGCTGAGCTCCCTTGCAAGGTGGAGTGTCCCCGTGCTGGTGACAGGGCTCCTGGCTTTTATGGCTGTGCTGGTGCATGTTAATGTTGCTCCTGATCCAAGAATGGTCATGGTCTGTGGGGGTTATGGTTTCCTCCAATTGTTTTGATTCTAGCCTATTTCCTTCCCAGCTTGAGCGTTAATCTTTGTGTTGGTATTTATTGCTTGATTCATGTCCGAAACATCTGACAGCTATTACATTTTGTTCTTATCAAAAGTGTTTTATTTCCCAAAGGCTAAAAAAATGAGCAGACCCCCTCCCCCTGACGCACACACATGCCTGTGTAATCTGTGTTTGGAGCTGGTGTGCATGCTGACAGAGGAGCAGAGGGAATCACCTTTGCGAGGCAAAAGAGAGGGAGCCCAGTAATGAGCCTGAGCCAAAGATGTGCTTGCTGCCCGACACTCCTTATGCTAGTCTATAGCAATTAAAGTATAGTATCTTCTATTTTAAGTTGAACAATGAATGCTGCTACAGAATGGAGATGCAGTCATAGATACCTCGAGCCTTTCTTCTTTATTTCTTCTGAATTCTAAAAAATAACTTGTGTTTGTACTCTAAGCTTTGAAAAAAAAGGTAGGGCTTAGTTTCATAGAAGGAGGTTGTACAGTGATTAATTAGCTTAAAACATGATACACTGGAACTTCTGATGAAGCAGTGAGGAATTTACTTTAGGCCTTCATGCTGTTAGGTAGATTTGGGAAGCCCAGAGTGTGGGTAGCCTTCTCAGACAGAAATAACAGTCTATTTTCTACATCTTTTAAATCAAAGATTTTCCTGTCCTGCTACTGTCAGCTCCATCCCCCATGGGCCCTTGTCCCCTCCCGGTAGGTGCCGGCACCACCCAGCTCCACTCTGTATCGTTCCCTCCTCGCCTCCAAAAGACCTGTCCCTCCTGCCTCCCCCGTCCCCGCGCCGCTCTTCCAGTAAGCACTGCGTTTCCTCCCGTCAATCTCTGGAGAAGTTTCTGCAGTGTGCCGAGCCTGCATCTCCTCCCCAATGGCTGCTTCTCACAGCTGCCGAGCTGCTCGAGACGATCCTTTGGCGAACGCACAGACCCGGGTGCTGAGGGCTGTGGGGGGCACCCACCCCTCGCCGGGCGCTCTGCGGTCGGGGCGGGGGCCCCGCCACGCGCCTGCCGCGTCAGTGATGTCTCAGCCCTTGTCCCATTTGTGCCACTGTCTCCTTCAGAAAAGGAAGCTAAGAGGCAATTTGCTTTGGAAAATCACAATTATGTTATTGATTGGGTAAAAACGAACAGTTTTATTAAAGCTTACATTCCTGAATGTTTCTTTTTCCTTACGAATATCCTATTGCGTGCTCAGAGACCACCCACAAGCTTTGCTGCTTTTACATTTGCCCTGCAATCTTTCATGCCGGTTGACTTTTCATTTCCAAATCCCTTTTCACATTAAGCACAGACCCACACAACATGTCCCATTTTTCTTAAAAATAAATCAAAAGTCCATGCCAGAAATTACTTGAGGTGTTCTTCAGAATTTGTAAACAGCACGAAGGTCTTGTGGGAAACGTCACAAAGTGTTGGTCTGTACGTGTTAAGTAGCTTCTCAGCTTACACTTGTATGTTCCTGACGCTGCCTGACAACGTGTTTACCTGCGATGGGCTTTGGTCCACGGCTGGTCCCTAAGCCTGCCTGGGGGCCAGGGTGAGGGCTCCTGCAAGCGTGTGTAGAGACCAGCGAATCACAAAATGGGGAGACATCTGTGGCTGTGCAGGCTGATCTCATGAAGGGGCAAAGAATCTGTTCTGCTGCTTACTTTAATAAAGTTTCACTTGATAAGTGTTGAAAATGCAATTTCTTTGGTGTTTGCTGGGCTGTGCCTGCTCAAGGTATAGCCCTGAATTTGCAAATATGCCAGCAGTTAAAATAGCTTCAGGTGAAGCACAGCCTTTCCTAGCTGTCTGTGGCTGTGGGGGGGAAGAACCACCGAGGCTGCCCAGGTTGTTCACCAGCAGACCGAGCCGAAGGTGGGTTGGCAGCTCAGGAGTTCAGGCAGCTGCTTCCCCCTCTTCTCATTCTTTGATTCTCCAGTATTCTTTTCTGCCAAATTGTATGCCCTTCTCCAGTCGTTCCCACCACAAAACAGGCAGCACAACCTGAGTTATTCACAAGTAACAAGACTTTTTATCCAAAAGACGATGTGATCCAGACTGTGCTCTTGTGCACCGCTTGTGAGAGTTAGGAATAACCTGCTGGGCTCTGGAGAGTCACGTCCGTACAGACCCGGTGGGTATTGCGTGCGAGCGGGTTTTCTGTAAATCTCATGGCTGTGGTCAAATGGGGAGTAAACTTGGGAGGACGCTTCCTCCTAATTGCATTAATTCTGCCTGCGAGGGAGATGGATGTAGTACATCCTAGCTGGTGTTGGCAAGCTCCCGAAGCTCGGTCTGCTGTAGGAGAGCTGACGGAGCTTGCCGCAGGCTGCTGGGTCCGTTCAGCACACAGGTCTCGGGGCTGGCGAGCTGCAAGGCTCCTGCTGCAAAAACATGGGGACCCGATGTTCTCACACCTCACAAACAGGCTGTTGCTGGAGTACCACTGCGGTGACGAGCACTCGTGGAGATGTGGCAGCCAGGAAAGCATCAAGCTTTAACATGTTTTCTAAATCTAAATATTCTAAATGCCATTTTTCCTAAAGGAAGCCAATTTTCTCCTTTTTAAACACTTCTGAAATGTATGTTTTTGTATATAAGGAAGACAAAATAAGACAGCTATTTGTTCTGGAAAAAAAAAAATCAAATTCCTGCAAAACAAGCAAGTGCATGCTTTTCTCCAAACTCCACTGTGCCGTAATTTATAAAATGTCTTTTCCTGGCTCTGCAGAAAAATGGTCCTTTATTTTGAGATACTTTACAATGTCACTAGATGAAGCACTGGTTGCAGAAGACAGTGAGTCACCTGCTAGGAGATGCCTGGATAGACTTTAGCACATTTTTTTCCCTAATCTCTAGGCCTACATACTTGTTTTCCTAGGGCATCAGCTGGACTCCAGCCATTGCTATAATTAGTAGTGTTAATGGAGGAGCAGAGGATTTTGCGGCCACACCATGCAGTTTCAAGCCGGCTCCTGATCCTAATTCTAGTGCTGCCTTGCACCAGCTGCTTAGGAGGTGTAAGAAATACTAAGTAGGCAATTCAGGCATCAGAAAGATGTATTTCCCATTGAAGCATGTTGGACATAAAAGCAGAACAGCTTTTAATTAAAATTTCTTCCACTAGCCATGTAAGGCCTAAACAACGAGCAGGAACAAAAACTCCCGGCACTGTACTGTAAGGAGAGAAAAGCATCTTTGAAGTCAGAGTGGAGAGCGCGGCTGGCAAGCTGCACAGAGCAGCGGGTGGCTTTCATCAGGGCTCTGCTGAAACCTCGTCTGCAGGAAGCTGCCTGAGCCTTGTGCCAGGTCATCGAGTACAAGGTTTCTGTGTGCAGTGGCCATGCACTCTTGCAAAGAGTGTCGTGGAGGGCTGGGGAGAAGGAAGGAGGCAGTCCAGCTTTAAGCTAATCTAATTTTCATTCACTGTAAATCGGTGCAGATACCAAAAGAGATGGCTCTGTGTGGGTCCTGGCTATTGAAAGCAGCAGTCATTGGTCAAAAGGAGGGTGGGGGGGTAAAAGATGCTGATCTGCACCTGAAGGAAGAGAAATGGGAAGCACTTTGCAGTACAGTCATTTCCAGCGTAGCCATTAGTAAGATAGTGTGAACAGCTCTCTAAAAGGGCATCTTTCATTATAAGGTAGATGTCATTCCTGATGACTTGCATTAGTGGAAAAACTAATTTCATGGCAGGTAGGTGGGAGATGGCAGCACTGCTTCCCTGTTTTTCCTGGGATGGATTGTACTAATAGTGTGGAACTATTAATACTTGTATTAAACCAATGTTTCAAGCTGTTTATTGGGAATCAAAATTCCTTAGAGTTTATTATATCTGCCTCTTTAATTTTCAAAGGTTTTGACCTGACTTGTAACTAGCTGGCAGATAAATGCTGCCTGGCTCTCCAGATATAGACAGAAGACATCTGCTCCTGTGCCGTTGAGTGTTTCAGAGCATCCAGGCTGTCCTGTCAGATGCGGTGGGAGCCTGCGGTGCAGACTGGTGTGCCATGCTGATGGGTGATGCCAGTGCACCTTCACCTCTGGGATCAGACTTTCACGGCAGGGCAAATCGCTGTGCACTTGTCTGCTCGTGCTCTTGGCTTTGCCATCTGGCCGCCCTTGAGATGCTTCCCTCCTGCCCCGTGGGAGGCACACCCTTTGAAAGGGGCTTGTTCAGAGTCTGGTGTGCAGGCAGTCTAAGGGAAAGCATCTTGTGGCAGCTGTGCTCCTCCAGGAGCATCCCTGTGCGTGTGCAGGCACGTTTCAGGTATTGTGAGTTCCCTACAGTGCATGCTAAGTGTAAACATAGAGAAGCGCTGTTTAGTATGGTCCTACAGAGAAAACCTGTGTAAACAAACATTCTACAGAAATCAAGTGAGAATGATAGGGGAAATGTTAAAATATTGCCCTGAGGGCTTCAGGACTGACTGGGAGGAGCTAGCAGGGCTTTGCTGCTCTCACTGAGGGACTGTGACTGTGATTAGTAACTGCGGTTATGCAGCAAGAGGAGGAAAGCTGGCTGGGCAGAACGGAAGGGAGTTGTGTGCAATCAGGAAAGCGTGTCAGGGTTAAATGCTGCTCTTTATTTTGGATGTACATGTGTTCTAGAAGAGTTTGTTAGCAATAGCATTATGGCAGCACCTGAGGCTTTGAAATTAATGAGGTCCCTGCAGTGCTAAACTATGCAAAAGCAGACCCTGCTCGAAGGGCTTTGCGGTCTGACCCGAGGGGCCGGGTCGTGCACGCTGCTGTGCTCTGCGCTGTGCAGAGGCCGGTGGAGCTCTGGCTTGTTCCTGTGCACCGCGCGCTGGGCCCCCCTCAGGAGGTGCAGCTGCAGGATTCCGCTTTCCTGTGGCAGTCGGCATTTTGGAGGAATGTGCCAGGGCTGAGTCTCACTCATGCGCCAGACCCAAAAGGGACCGTGTCCCCGGCCGCAGTGTCCAACCTCGGCCATGCTGGCACAGGTGCAGGGTAGTTCCCCTGCTGCTGCGTGAGGGGCAGCACACTCACAAAAGCACACACATCCAAAATATTTGGCTACTGCATGCCCTCTGGCAGGTCAGTACGCAGCTGTGTCAGTGAGTGATGAGCAAGACCCAGCAGGGTCGCTGAACAACCAGGTCACAGCCTCGTCCATCTCCCCTGCACCTCCTTTCCCAGCAGGCGTGCAATGTCTAGCAGTTGTTAGCAGCATTGAATTTGGTGTCTGAGCAGGAAAAAAATCAAAGCAGAGTAGTCCCTCTGTTCTCTTGGACTTAATGACAATGAGTGAAATGAGCTTTAGCTGGCTTCTGTCGCTGGAGATGTATTTTCCAGAAGCAGACAGTGTTTCTGTAGCTGCCCTGGCTACACACGCAGGCCGTTAGGTGTGCATAAAATGAGTTCATCCCAGATGTGCGTGTGTGATTCCCAGCCGACCAATTACCTGCAGCGCTAGGCAGCCAGACATACGTTGTTTGTGAGCGTCTCTATGGCCTGAACCCCAGACACTGCTACAGACTGAGTTCAAAGTCAAACCAAGCGCTTTCTTCGTGACAGGAGGAGTGGGAGGTACCCCGGCTTGCAGCAGCAACAGCAATTACAGCATTTAGAGGAAAAAGAGGAGCATTTTGCTGGGAGTGGGTACCAGCCCCACTGCAGCCTGTGCAGCAAAGGCAATGTGCCTGAGTCCATTCGCCTCCCAGCATTGCTCAGCCTGTGCTGACTTTGTTCACACGGTTTTCTTCTGTGTTCAGAGCACCAATTATTGCTCTGTAAGACAGCTTTCATCCACCCCAAATTGTTCTACACTGAGCAGAATCCTTAGACAAATAGAAATGAAAAGGACCTCAAGTTCCTAGGTCTGTGCAGAAAAATCCATTTCCTTCTGACAACCATCTGTGGTGGTCTCCCTGCCTTCCTCTAGTTGCTTTGCTGATGAATTCTCATGCTCAAATTAACTGACATTCTGTCCCTTGCTTCTGGTCTATTCCCAGGATAAGCTTAATAATGCCAAAGCTGCCATATACAGGGCTCCTTCTCAAATCTTTTTGGCTTGTTTCAATTCATCTGATGTTGGCAAAGCCAGCGAGTGTTCCTGAGACTTGAGGAAAAGTCCCATGTTTCCCTCCCTTCCCTTAAGGCCTTGCTGCCCATGCATTCATGTGCACACTTGCATCACTTGTTCAGCTTCTTTTTGCTGATGTTTTAGTCCGTTACTAGTGTTTCTTGAACAAAGTGTCTGCCCTTCCCAAATGCCTCTTTGGGGTGAAAATTGGCTTCCAGAATTGCTTTTATGTACATCTGACTTTGTTTTTTCCTCACATCTCGCATGTCCCAGAGCTCAGATTTGCATTTGACATTTCATATCCAACAGTACATATAGGAGTAATACAATTTCTTGAAATAAAAAATCATACAGGCTTAAGGGGAAAGCTGGAGTGCATAAAGATGTGCAGTCTGGGTAGAGCACAGGCTAAGGAGACATAAATGCCAGCAATGATCTGGAAGATGGAAGCACTGAAGAGAGGAAAAGAGGCCAGAGTACACAAGAAAGCAAATCCCTCAGTAACAAACCAGGTTCTCCACATGATCATTTGGAATGAATGGACTACCACGTATCCCTGCTGCAATAATTACGTTGGAAATAGGCCCAGGTCCGTCAGGGATGGCTTCAGCTCTTTCTCAGAAAGAAATCGTCGGCAGCAGAGCTGTTTCTCAATGGAAGCAACGGCAAGTTTCTCTGGGGTCATTTTAAAACAGAAGCTTGTTCAGTGTGTTCCTAGGGACAGTCTTCGACAGCACAGCGCAGCGAAGTGCCTCCGATGGGCTTCCTGTGGCTGATGTCTCTGCTCCGGTGCAGGTCACAAGGGCAGCGGGCTGGTTCCCAGTAAAGCAGCCTTCCAAACCTCCAAGCTGTAGGACAGGAAGGCTGCTCGCACTGACGTGGTGCTGTGCTTACAGGACAGCATCAAGCCTGAGCTTTGCTCAGAAATAAGAGCAGACTTCACTCTTAATTTAGCTTTGGGCAGCCACTCTGCTTCTCTGAGTAGCTGCCACTGCTCCTCCATCTGTCCTGCCTCCTCTGCTCTCTGCTTGCTCTGCCAACTCCATCGTTTGCACAAACAGCCTTCATTAGAGGCTGTTATGACCCCTGTAAAAGGCCTCTGTGGGCAGTGGTACTTGCTTTCCACCAGTACCTAAGGAGCCAAACTCCTGGAGCAGACTTTGACGGCATTGCTGCCAGTGCATGAGCCCAGCTCTTCCCAAAGATGGCAGCGGTGTGTGGCACTGCTTTGTGACATTATCCTCTGCAGGGGTTTTACTTGGAGACAAAGTTCCAAAGAATAATGTTCTTGTGTTGTGTAAGTGTTGACAAACCAAGTGGCTTTAATTGGTCCGCTTGGCAGCCCACACAGCACAAGCTGTCCCCCTGGCAGCAGCGAGCAGGGTCACAGGTGCCACCAGGCAGGAGGCGCAGGAGCATCGCGCAGGGCAGCGGGGACTCCCGGCAGGAGAGATAACTCTGGCTTGCTCTCGCCAGCCGCCCATTTAATCCTGCTTTGATTGTCACCTACCCTTCAGCAGAGCAGCCTGATTGACTTGCGTGGGCACGGAGCCGCCAGAGCAGAAGGGCGAGGCTGCAGCTACCCGTGGACCACGCGCATCCTCAGCTGCGTCGCTGAGCCCCAGAGCACGGGCAGAGCCAGCCTCCTTGAAGACAGGAGACTTGCACCGAAGGAGATGCTTGTGCAGAGGGACGTGCTGCTTGGTAGCACTTGCCTGGGAGAGTGATTTAAAGAAACTCCTAGCAGTGCATCTTTACCTGCTGTGTGACATTAAGAATGTATGAAATTCACGTGGGTAGTGTCTCCATCCAAATAGCCATGTTTATTGTTTGCAGACATAATTGCATCTGGCTACAAATATCCACTGCTGTTCTGCTTGCTTCCACTGGCCTTTATGTGAGAAGACGCAGAACCTGGTGGGTTTCCAGCTTTGGAAAGGTGCACGTCCCGGCTCTGCCTCCGGCCCACGCGCGGACGCTGGCTTGAAGGAAGGTGCCTGAGCTCGCGCGGGGCTGGGAGCGGAGGCTCGTGCACCCGCCCTGCGGTGCTGGCTCTGCCCCGGGCCAGCAACGTCCGAGCCAGGGGCAAAAGCATCTTCGGCCAACAGGGAGGCCTGCTGTGTTGGTGAAGAGAGTGGATTTGGTGCTGCCCTAAGCACACTAACAAATGGGGACACTTTTACCTCAAATTCCTGACTGTAAGGTCAGTTTCTGCTGCCAGGAAACAAGAATTACCATTAAAATTGTTCTTTTGCGAAAGGAGGTGTATTTTTGCCTGCAGTAGATTCACCGCTCCTGTGTGAGGCTGCACTAGCCTTTACGTGGGAGCTGATTCATCGGTTAAATGACTCTCCACCTGGGTTAGGTGCCATTTCCAGCCTGCATCCCTTCAGCTCAGGTACCCTCCCAAAGAAAGATGGGAGAAACAATTTGTTTGGTGCTTGTGTTCCCTTTGAACATTATACAATTACATGGGAATTAATTTTAAAATGTGACTTATCTTACTTGTGACTTCAGTCTCCCTTGGGGTAAGAGAAATCATGTTCAAACCAATTACTATTCACCCAGGAATCGCTGCACCAGTTTCTTCCCATGTGAATATTATTGGTTAAATAAGACTTGAGTGCTTGGGATTAGGTGGCAGACTTCTGACGTTTAGGTCTGATTATAGAGTGCATCGTTTACATTAAAATTGTAACTATATTCATGTTCTTGGGCGCAATACTTAATGATAAACTCTTCAGTCTTTTCTCTGCCTTTTCCTACTCCTTTAAGCAATACAGGGCTGCTAGTCTCTGCTGCTTTTTCAGTCTCCAATGTCTCTTGATGTACATGGGGTTTTATTCTTTTTAATCAGATGTGCTATTTCAGATCGTTTTATTTTCTGAACCCATATAACTGACAGAGATGTACTGTCTGTCTCCCAAACATCAGGATTCATGATTGTACTGTGAAATGTTTGCTTTTAGTACACTCATAAAAACACAGGACAAGTCAAAGTGGAGCTGTCCTGGGGTTCAGCTGATCGATAAATCACAGCTTACTGGGCTGTTGGCGTCATTTCTGATCTTCATGCAATGGGGTTTCTTCTCTGGATACACTTTTTTTTTTGTAGCATAATATGAAGTACTAAGCAAAGCTTTCATAGATGGAATGCAGATTATATTTATATGGGATCAGTGAGAAACAAACTTTACACCCCAAACCATATTACTCAAAAAATATACTAATCCCAAGAGCAGCCAGATTCATAACAGTTTATGCCTGCAGTAGATCTGCAGACACCCTCTACTATAATATTAATGTGATATATGATGATGGGTGATGTAGTATGTACTTATTTTTCTTCATTTGTAGTAAATCAGCTGCAGATAACAAGGAGAGGGTCAGCTGGTTAACTCCTTGGGCTCCGTCAGCCTGCAAGGCGCTGGGCACTGTCCTCGCCCGCCGACCTCTGGGCATGAGCGCGGCTGGGCAGAGTCCCCGGACAGCAGCTGCTGAGGGCAGAGCAGGCTCTGAGCCAAGCTGCTGAAGCTGCGGTGTGCTTGGGCTGGGGTTTCTTCATTTTTATTTTTATTTTTTTCTCCAATTCCAATGTAAAAAATTTGGGTAACCAAGATCCTGCAGTAACTTTCTCAGGAGGCAGTGACTTCACCCTGCGGTTCTGGTCTGTCCCGCGGCAGCAGCGTGCTCAGGCGGGGGTGACACAACGTGTTTGAGTCCTTTCCTTGCACTAAACTGTGGCTCGACTTTGCCGTGGTATTAAATATGTATTGTATTGCACCAAGGCAGCAACAGTGTGCCAGTAGGTGTGGGAGTGATCAAGGTTCGTGGCTGTTTCTCTTGTACAGGAGCGTAGTGGTGCCAAATCAAATAATGTCAGCAAAGCCCTGAGCAAGTCCTAGACTAAAGGTCTGCGGAGGCAGAGAGCACTAGGATGAATGAATAAAAACTGGGTGCTTGTGCATGTCGTTTCAGGAATGCAAAGTGGGATTGCACTGACAGCAAGAAATGCGCAGGGATTTTTGAATGAACTTTGAAAAAAATCTTGTCTTCCTCTGAGAACCCCAACCCAGCTTCTCCATAGTGTTGCACTAACTCGCTTGTTGGGGCTGGCACTTCTGGGGGCATGGGGGGCTTCTGCTCCAGAGAGCTGTTAAGATTTTTGGTAACTTTTCCAAACAAAAAGCAAACTACCGAGTTGAAATCTCAAGTATTTTTTCAAACATCCCAAATCTGAAATAAACTTGTTTATAGTTTGATGCTTCAGAATATTTTAAACTTCTAGTATTAAATGACTAAAATGTATTTAAACAACAGAAGAAATATTTTGGTTTTAAAATGCCCTGGTGAGGCATTAAAACAATTTCCAGATGTTTGCCAAAAACGTTACAGCTCGAGAGTTGCGTCGTTCTCGTACCCATTTGAAGCAGGGCTGGTTCTGACGGCTGGGTGCTACAGTAAGAAAGTTCAATAGCAAAATTCCTCCTGTTCCGCTTGCTGCAGCCAGAAACCCAGCACAAATCTTTGCAACTGAAGGGGCTGCCCAGTTGCCTGCTTTCCCACGCTGCGTGGAAGCTGTGCTAACGAAGTGCAGCACAGCACGAAGGCGCTGTCCTACAGCCGGCTGCGCCCGCCCGCCTGGCCCGGGGGAGGATTTGCCAGGGCCGCTTCAGAGCCTTCTGGAAAGGAATGGAGGAAAATTCCCCAAAAGGCTACTCTGCAACAGCGTTACTTGATGTGGCAAGCTTTTATCCCGACAGCAAGGACACCAGCAAGGCAGTTCTGGCCTCTGGGGTGGGTTATGCCCTGAAATGATTTTTCTAGTTATTTGTCAGTACATAGAGGATGAGTAACAGGAAAAGGCAGAAAGCAAGACAGGATAAATACAGCGCTGCCTCCTGACGGTTTCTGTAGCACTACTAGATGCTAATATTCATATTAAATTCAAAGCAGCTCAGCAGTGTGCTTGCTTGCACCATAGCTCCTGGTATTTATGATGCCCTGGTGATACAAAGGACACTGTCAGGAGCTTCAATGCTTAAAGAAGAACCAGATCCCCAATGAAAATATTCTGACTTGTTTGAAGCAGTGGATGCAGGAATCCCAAATGCCAAGTCACATACAGTAACACTGCTACTAAATGACTTTATCCTTCAAAAATCTGTTTCCCTATCCCACCTTTATTCCCTCGCAGTAACGTTATTCTATTTATAGTTTATATTCTGATCCTGATGGACCAGTGTGTGGGGGGGAAGCAACCTGGGGACCTGTGCTGAGGTAGTTTCAAGCTTTGATAAAAGTGTTTGGGCAGTCTTTGTGAATGCTGCGGTTTGTGGCCCCCCTCAGCTGGAAGTCTGCTGTTAGTGCTAAGGCTCCCCTTGCAGAGGGCGCCCGACACACGTGCCCAGCCTTCCAGCTGATCCAGAACGCTGTCCCGCGAGCCCCGCAGGGACAGTGCTTGGGCTTGTCTTGCTGCAGGGCCACATCCAGCTCCTGATAGCAAAATGAGCTTTATGAGAGCCCTATTTACTTAAGTGTCTCTGAGATATGTATTTCAAGAAAATCAATTGCATGGAAAAGAGAATGGCTTGTAGCTGCTTCATCCGTCTGTGATTCCTAATGGCACCTTGGGAGAGCTGCACTTCCCAGCTTGACTGAAAGGGAAAATCCTGTGTGTCTAAAACTACCATATCCTTGCTTTCTGAGTAGAAGCTAGGCTCAGAGGCAAGCGACCACGCTTTTCCTAGAGAAAGCCAATTTATATTTTGAGCACAGGTGCAAAGCAATACAGAAAGCAAGGAGGAAAACATCGAGAGAGGCCAGGACTACCGCAGCAGGGACAATTCTAACAGTCTGCAACAGTGAGCAGTTCATATTTTGCACTTCCCACTTTCTAAACTAAGCATTTCCAAAGACTTTTGTTGTTGTTACAAGTTATTATATACGCTTTCTAGAAGGGGCAGGAGAGGCAGGTGAGTGGACGTGACCCAGCGGTGATGCTCGCTGGGCTGCGAAGCCCCCCAGCAGCCAGGTCCTCACCTGCGTGCGGCCTCACGTGGGGCTGGAGACCTCTCCCTCTCTCCAGAAGCTTGCAGGAGGCAGAAGAGGGCAGGAGAGCAGACAAACTTTCTGCTTTTCATCCAGCTGCTCTTGCTCATCTCTGGAATAAGGTGAAACGGAAAGAAAGGTGATTAACCCTGTTATTTCTGAGCTCATAGCAGCTTTGTGGTTGGGCTTGGACTGGGTCTATTATTTTTAATCAGATCTCATTTTGTCACAGCATTTTCTAACCCAACCAAGCAGAGCATGTTCTAGCTCGTAGCAGGTGCAGCTGGGGCTGATGCTGGTGTGGGATTTGCACAGCGGTGTGGCATGGGCCAGGTGAGGGGGACCAGCCCCACGAGCACCCCACGGGTGGGCTGCTGGCTTCAGGTCTGCTGCCCCTGGGCTCCCAGAAAAGACAGGACAGAGGCAAGGAAACTCGCATAGGAAAACAGAGACAAGAATGTCTTTTTTATAGGGTGTGCACTGTGTTTTCTTGAGCTGAACACAAAATGATTCCCATCCCTTCTAGCTCTATCTATCTTCCTCTCATGGTGTCCAGAAGAAGTTGGCGGCAGCAACAAGACATAAGCAGGATAAAAGGGGCTGCTTACAAGAGAACCAAATGTATGGAATGGGAAGGAAAAAATCAAAGCATCAAACCCCCCATACTTCTGGAACTTGTTTTCCTATTTGTTTGTCTTTGTTTAACCAAGGGAAATTTATGAGATGTCAGAACTTGTTAATGTTGTTGATGCTGGAGGAGCAACAAGCTTAAAGGCTCCAAAATACCCCCCTCAAAATAACACAAAAAATGGAGCAGTGGAGGTGGTTGCCCATGGCCAAAACTCATTAGCTCTGGTTGTGCTCCTCTGCTGGCTTCGGGGGGGCTGGGCCAGGCATGGGGCTGGGGACGGCGGCAGGGCAGGGGTGCGGGGATGCTTCCAGCGCACCCGGCACAGAGGGACGGGACGGGACCCCGCCGCAGTGTGCTGCGGGCGTCGGACGGGATATGACGGTGCCGGTCTCCACGTGGGAGGATGAGTCTGTTCCCGAAGCAGAGAGGTGGGAAGGAGAGCAAGATGTAGAAGCAGCACACGCCAGGCTCACTGAACATCTAGTTGGGAGCTTCGTAAATAATGAAAGTCCCTCTCAACATGAAAAATAACATCGTTAGCACTCCCTGTACTCCAGATGGACTACAGCAGGAGCTGCTGTTCAGAGCTGGGTTTTGCTGTCTGTGCACGGGGCCCTGCTGGAGCCCCCGCGTGCTTGTCCTGCCAGCCTGGCCGGCAGCTGCCGAGAGCCCCGGCTCTTTCTGCAAGCCCAGGACAGTGCTTCCCTCCCCGCCTCTGCTCTGCGTGAAGGCGAACCTGGCCAGCGTGCCCAAGAGCGCGCAGCTGAGGCTCCCTGGCTTGCCCTGGGAGGGGAGGGTTCTTAGGAGTCAGGGCTGATGAGTATTGATCTAACAGTAATTAAAAGCTAAACAATAAGAAACTCTTGCTTGCAGTGATAAGAATAAGCTAACAGTCTCTGAGGAAGTCTAAGTAGCGTCAGTGAGACGAGGTGTCAAAACTACTCCTCGCCATTAAATTACCTGATTAATTTAACCATTGTTTTGTCTGTGATTGAGACCCATTTCTATGGATGTATTCATTATTCATCAGGACTCTCCTGAATATTTTAAGTGAACAATTTTGTCCTGCATGCTACTTGCGGGCTGTTCTGTTCTTTCTTCTCGCTGTGGTGTGTGACCTGGGTCGCAGAAGAAATCAGCAGCATGGTTCAGGAGAAGGAATGCTACCTCCGGGCTGAAAACTCCTGCAGAACTTCATCAGCGCTATTCCTTAGGGATGTGAGGATTGTACCTGAAATAATAACAATCAGTTGCATGGTGGGCTGTTAATAGGTGAAGTAACCAGACAAACAGAGGCATGCAAGGGAATCAATTTTCTTTTTAACATATTTTGGTTCTTATATTTGTTTGTTATGATAGATATTAGCTGGAAGCAGATTATGTCAGACAACAGCTAATAGGAGGATGGTCTGAAGAAAACAAATATATTCATTACTGCATTATGGCCATGGCACTTGGAAATGCAAAGCTACAGCTTTGGGATATAGGCTTCATTCCAGTGATTTTATTGTTTTCAAATGAAACTTGAAATCTTGCAGCTAGAAAATTATTTTGCATAAGGTATACAGAGTTTCCATCCTATTTATTTAGCCACAGTTACCCAAAACATCAGGATTCTTTAAGTGCATATATTTATATCTATGATGTAAGGGGAAAGAATAAGTGAATACAAGGCTGATTCTTGTAGTGCTTCATTGAAGCATATTTCCAGCTCTAGGACAGCAAAACAATTATTTGCCAGTAAAGTTTCCCTGTTTATAGCCGTGCGGCCGATTCGCTGTGAATCAGGAGGCGGACTGAACGTGCCCAGCCCTGGCCTGTGACCTGCTCATGGAAGTGTCTTCCCAAACGCCTGCGGAGTGCAGTCGTGAAGTGACTGCCAGCTGCCCGCAGTCTGCAGAAAAATGCTCCCACAAATGTTAGGTATTGGAGTGGGTTCCGTAAACTTTTGGCGAATGCCATCAGAATCCTCTCGCTCCTCCCACCTTTTTGCGCTCGCTCGTGCAGATCTCTCTGGTGCACAGAGCCCTTTGATGGCTCCGCTCTTCTGGCGTCCCCAGCCAAGCGAGCCATCGGCACAATAAGAGAGGGGCACAGAAGACCCCAGCAGCATCTTTGTGGAAGAAAAAGGGAGATGTTCAGCAGCTGTAGACACTTCATTTCCATTGACTTTCAATGCGCCATAGAAAATTTTCTAATGTGGACCAAGAACGGCTTAGGGAAAAGCTGTAAGAATTGCTGTAAACTACAGGAATAAAGAAGAGCCTCCCCTTAGCTGGTGAGATTTCATGCAGTTACAGTTAAAGGAATCCCATAGACAAGCTGTTGATTTTTGATACTTCAAGAAAGTTTTTCTCACCAAGACATCACGAGGCTGCTGTGCAGTCACATCTTACCAAAGCCAGCATGAGGTGGAGCAGCCGCGCCTGGGCTTTGGTGCGTTACCACCAGAGCCCCCTTGGTTCAAGTACAGGTGGGTTGGCAGCAGTCCCCAAATCTGTCCCCTCTCTCCATGGAAAGTGTCAATGTTCAAACTGTCTTTGAACAGAAATATTTTGTGCAGTTCTGCATAAGACACTTGCAAGGTTATTTTTTGGAACGGTTTTGCAAGCTAGTTTCAAATTTAGCAGCACATTAAAGAGCTTCGAGCCATGACTTTGCCTTGAGCCTGAATTAAATACATTTTCAATTCAGAAGTACAAAACAAATGCACATCCTAATGTCTCTCAAAAGCTGTCAACTCTTCCACTAACACTTGAAAGCAAATACCTCTGGTGTGCGTTTGTGAACAAAGTGAGTGTGCCGTGTGTCCCATGCTAGCTGCGTATCGTTAAAGGGCATTTACAGAGTTGTGGTACACAAAGATGAGACGTGCAGTGGTCAAGCAATTAACTCTGAAATACTTAAGCAAGTTACGTTCCTTGACACTTTAATGATTCATCCGTGCAAGCTTGGTGCAAAGCCTGTTCCTTTGCTATTTTCACTCGAGCAGCTCCGGGCTGCAGAGCTGGGTCTGTTTAAAGTAGCTGTGGGCCTTGGGTTTGCACGTGCTGACAGGAGTAGGACACCAGCATCTGTTGCACACTGAGGTGTTGATCAGCAGTAACTGAAGGTCAGAGATCTGTGAGCTGCTCAGCTGCCTGCCAGAGCGGGCGCGGGGCTGCAGCCAGCCCTGTCCTGTCCTGCCTGCACTGCAGGAGGCACCGGCGTCCCCGCACGGGGCTCTGAGGCTGCGCTCTGCATTGTTTTCCATTTGCGTTGTAGTGGAGCAGAGGAATTACAGTTTAGAAACCTAATACCTCCGCTGTGAAGTCTCTCTTGGAATGGAAAGATTCGGTTGTGGGTTTAGATCTTGGAAGAAAAAACATCTGATTGACTTTTCTTTCCACTGTTCCCATTGAAATGAAACTCCTTGCTGTAATACTGCTGCAGTGTTTCTTTATTACTAGCATAAGTCAGACCACCACAGCATCATTTTTGCTAGCCATGACCAATGATTCATGTTAGAAAAGCAATTCTCGCGTCAGTAGTGATGAAGGATGCTGACATTCCCCCACGGGAGCACGGAGGCAGCACCAGCCCTGTACTGAGACCCCCTCGCCCCCAGCTCCCTGCCCAGCTGTGCTCAGCCCAGGCGCAGCTTTGTCAGCAGCGTTCCACAGGGCAGGACGTAGAGGCAGCTGTCAACCGTAACTGCTTTTGGCACCCGATCAGGTCAGCAGCAGCACTGCAGTTTTCTTTTCCCTCCATTTCAGGTGCTGCTTTCAGCAAACCCAGGAGGAAGGCTGGTGCCAAGCTGTGTTTTCCAGCAGGGCTGCTCGGTGCCTCCGGTCACCCGCTCTTCGTTCAGATCCCTTCTGGATGGCAGCAAACCCAGCCAGAGTCTGCTCTTGCCAGAGGTGCTTTAGCTTTGGAAACAAGCATAGTTTAACTTTAATTTCCCAGACAATATGAGAAAGTAGTTTTGATGCAAATAGACAAGTAGAGGAGTCGGTATGGATCAGTCTCTGCTGCTCACTCTGGGGTGCGTGTGCAGCCGGTGCAGGCTGTAAGGCAGCGTCCCCTGCCCGCAGCAACGCGGCTGAGGCTGCTGGCTCTGATCCCGGCTGGCCCCGGGGCAGGGGCTGCGGGGGCTCGGAGATTTGAGATTTATACTGATAATGGCTTTGTTTCTGAAAATGAAAATATTTTTTTTTTTAACTTCACAAGGAGAACCCTTAGAAACACACAAACTTTCCTTGGCAAGTTCTTTCTTTGTTTTCATTTTTATCAATAGCTCTGTAAATTCACACGCTGGTCCAGAGGTGGCACTGGAGAAGGAAACAGCCAAGTGTCAGGGTTTACAGTGGCTTTCCAGGTCAGTCCAAGCCTCTGCTGGGTACAGCTGCTTGCAAGTGTGAGGGCACCCAGGCAAAGGAGGCACTCATGTAATAGGAAGTGACAATTAAAATCTCCCCTATGCTATGTGTAGGGCTATTCTGGGGAGTCCAGGGAAGTTCTGCATATCAGTGTGAGGTGCCATTTGTTCAGAGAGGGGAGTGACTGCTGCTGGGCACAGCTGCTGCAAATTGCCGAGCAGTGTGCATTCATAACCTGCGATTCAAAAATATACATAGGAGGAACTTTTACACAGCTGAGAAAAAGAAGGTAGTCAGATGTGAGTTGTAATCTTATTTCTAGGAATTATCCTTGGGGAGCCAAAACCATTGGTGAGCTCAGATGTGCTGGGTTCGGCCATCCTTCCCCTCCCTGAGCCGCTGCCTGCGACTTCCAGCAGTGTGGGCAGCTGTGCCAGACGTTTTACCACGAACCTGGCATCCTGCTTCCACCGTCCGCTGGTGGACGGCCACAGCGCACCGGCGGCAGCTCAGTGATGGATTCCTTCCCACCCTGTAATGTGTCTCTGGAGAGCTCTCTGCTGAGCGTGCAATTTCCCTGGAGTCTCATCGACACAAGCTGAGCTTTCTCAAACGAGAGCTGAACCCAGGTAACACCGCAGAGAGAAAACAAGGAAGGATTGTCTTGGAAATTACGCTAGACACACACGTCATCATCCCTCCAGTGTCCCGAAGTTGGAAGTTTTCCCAAAAGACAGAGAATCCTTCTGGTACCCGGTCGTAGAAGGTCATTTCTGCACGGAACATGTAGCGATGTTCAATTCTCCATGAGCACAGCAAGATGGTTTTGAAGGCTGTCAGGATTTTTTTTTTCCTTTCTTTCCCTTTCTGGTCTTACCCACCACTTGAATCTTTTCTAAGGTTTCCCTCCTGAAATGGAAACAGAAGCTATCTGAGGTGCTAGGAAAGTGACATCTTCTGCAGTCCTTCCCAGCCCCAAGTTCCTGCTCCTTCTTTTGGCTGCCCGGGTGCAGGGGACTGGGGCCAGGCGCCCTCGGGGCTCGGCTGGGATGCACGGCACAGCTCGGCGAGGGAGGGGAGCTGCTCGCTTCGGGTGCACCCGTGCTGCAGGCGCTTCCCTTTGGTATCGCTACTGCTACCGACCCCGAGAGAGGGAAAACGCCAAGTTGCATATCTTAGGTTTAGTCTGAAATGAGTTGAGCTTTAGTCTCGGTGTCTCTGGAACGGTGCGAAGACAAGTGGGAAACGCGTGTGTGACGCCCTGGGCTCGCCAAGGCCTGGCCGGGGCGGTGAGGTGGCACTGGGCTGCGCGGCACGGAGCTGCTCCCGTGCAGCCGGCAGCGCGGCGGGACTGGGCGCGGGCACGGGGAGCACGGGGGTCTGCGAGGAGAGGCCCTGCTTAGCACGGTGTGACCGAGCACGCTGTACGTGTTCCTGCTCCGCACTCGTCTAGCTCAGCATTTATCACGGTAATTATGGTATGTGTTTCCGCATAAGCACTTGTCCTTGAAGGGCATTCTTGCTGCTGATACCTTCATTTGTTTGCGGCAGGAAGAGACATGACTGACGACTCCAGGAGGGAAGCAGCCTTCCTTGAGACGGCCAGGGAAGCCAAAGGCATGCATTACCGAGAAGGCACTCCGCAGTGCCTTCTGTTTCATTATTATTTCTGTGTATATTCATTTTGCATCTGATTTTTGTCTGCGGGAGTGTTTTGTTCTCTGAGGTCACCAGTGTCAGCAATGCAAACCTGTTTTTTCAGGTTTTGGACCTTGTTGAGATACCTCCTGAGCAAACGCTTCCCATCAGGAAGCTCCCTCATATCTATCAATAAAGGATTTATTATTAATAGCAGTGTTTGGGCTGCAGCAGCCTGTAAAGGCCCCAGGCAGAGACCCACCTCACCGGCCTGCATCATGACAGGCGCTGCCCTCGTGAGAGCAGAGCTGGAGCAGATGGATGAGGCAAGTGGTGGGTTCTGGAAAGACACTGGGAAGGATGGAGGATCAGTGAAGCAATCACCATTTGTGCATTCATCTCGGGCTGTGTCCACTTTTTTTTCTCTGAGAAAGTTAAAATCCAGTGTAGATCAGCATGGCTTGGTTAAATGCAGAGATCCTTCTGTCTATCGTGCATCTATCTATCACCGGTCTATCTGTCTTAGGAGCTATTCTGCACATCGCTCAGAGGCAAAGCAAGGAAATAACTGTTATTTTGAGGGTGAAAATAATTCTCTACTTGGTTGTATAAGAAGCACTTTGGGATCCTTAGGAAATGAAGGGGAGGGAGCAATATTTGCAATATTGTTTTAGCAGGTTTTCAGTGATTCCTTTTTGAGGTGAGGCATCTGAGTCAAACAGTTATTTCTTTCCCTTAAGCAGGGTTGCTGGGGCTCCAGGAGCATACTATAGTGGTGGCAGAGTGAGTGCTGTAGTGGTGACAAAATGGGACCTGCACTTGCTGCACAGCAGTCAGGGAGCAGAAGGGATGATGCTGCACTGTCAGCTCAGCTCAGGCTCCAAAAAGGAAAAGATGTGCAATCTCTTCATGGACCACAGGACCAATTCCCTTTTCACTTATGGCAATGCAAATGAATAGCAGTCACTGTGCAGAAAACAGTAACATCAATGTAAAAGAAGATTTAAAAAAAAAAAATCTGCTGCAGGCAGGTTTGCAGAGCTGGGGACAGCTGCTCAGAGCACTGCAAGGAAGGACAACGCAGGAACAAGTCTTCGTCTGGTGAGAATCAATTGCATTGCTGTCTGGAAGCGTCACTTTTCCCGTGCTGCCCGGTGAGTCGTTCCACGAGCAGGTGGCTCTGGGATGACTCGGTCAGTGCCGTGCCGCAGAGGAGTGTGTCCGTGCCGGGGCCGTGCGCTGCCGCCGTGCCACGTGGCTCTAGTTAGTGCCGTGCACCGCGGCGTGACCTCAGGGTGGCATTCCTCTGAAAGTGGTGTGGGAAAGGGGCAGCAAAGGGGATGAATCGGGGTTTTACAAAAGGTTAAACTCAAAACAAGGGAAGGATTAAGTTTTTAAGCAAGCTGGAAACAGGCAAGAGCAGCCTCATTTGTGCGTGCAGCTAGACATAAGACCGGGAAGCTGAGCGTGCAGACGTGTAACTGGCTACAGAAGTAAGTGCATGTGTAAACTTGCTGGCCGCGTAACTATTCGTTCTCTAAAATCGGGTCTTCATCAGGGCTTTAGGTCAAGATGTTTTGCAGTGAAGCACTGATAACTGCTTCATCTAAACTCTGTTTTAAATACTAATAATGGAAGTTATTGTGGGCTACGCACAAGAGAACTGGTACAGTTTATGCAAATATCTAACATTGCAAATGTTGCTCCATTACTGAATGCACAAATTAGACATAAAATTAGCAGATTAGCCACTTAGTTTCTACTTACATACGTTCAAGCATGCCCTGTAGTCATTAATCAGAGAAAATTGTCGTTGAAGCCACTTTGCTTGGAGCTGCATGGCTAGCCTTTCACCCCCAGCAACACTCTTGCACAAGAGCAAAATTAGGGGATTAACGCTCCCCCTCTTCTGTCCCTGAAACTTCTGCCAGCAGAAGCGTCAGCACAACATGCAAAATTATTGAGAAAACGCTTGTTCCTACTGCAGCTGTACGTTCAGTTATTAATGCTGCATCCCAAGCTCACACCTATGTAAGTCCAACAGACCATTGTAGCTTGAAATCAAAATTAATTAAACCTTGTTTACCATTTTGAATTAGTGAGCTAATGAATATCATACCTCTGAGGCATCCATCTTGGTCAAATACATTGTCTCACAGCTGTTGTTTTCCTCTAGATTAGATTTGCTCCAGTTTTTACGAAGACGTCTACAAAGTAATAAGCCCTGCACTTATCTGACTCAAAAAAAAAAATTATGAAATTTTTATTAGCTTCCAAGGAATTGGGTTTTCTACTTTTTGCTTGGCAATAAAAGTTGATTTGTTCTATAGCTGCCTGATAGAATACTTGGGTCCTGGCTATTACTTAAATCTAATGACTTTTCTTAAAAGACATTAAGGTTGTCTCCTGTGAGCAAACATACTGGGTTTGTGAAATTACATACTGATTACTCTGTTATAAATGTGGTCACACCTCTGCTATCAAAGTTTACCTGCATAAACAATTCCAGCACACAGAGGCACTGCTGTACAGTTATTTACACCCACTTTATTAAGGTTATTTTTTCAGCAGTAGTGTTGCTTTTAAATCTGCCATGGTTTATTTAGCACCAAGTGACACAGAAATCAGTATGTCATGTGGAAGCATCGCTTTTACCCCTCTCTCTCTGGCCACCTGACTTTATTTAGTGCTGTGGGTGATGACAGAGAGCAAAAAGACAGGAGATAGCAGTCTGCCTTCCGAGATACCTTTCAGCCACTGCTTTTTGCAGCGATGCCCGTTTTCCCACCCAGCCTGCGCTGCTGGCCGGGAGCAGCCCCGCTGCCTTCCTGCCCGATGCACGCTTTCCTTCCTGATGCTCCGCAGCGGCATCCTGGCGCTGAGCGTGGCTCAGGGTCTGCTCTGTGCGGCGGAGAGCCGTGGAGGGGCCCTGCTGCAGCCCTGGTCAGAGCGACGGGGACTACAGCGGGCTGCCCTTACTGGCATGTGGCCCGCCAGAGTGCAGATAAGTATTTTTCGAATGAGCACCCACTTCGAGCAGGTTCCAGTGAACAGTCCCGCTGCCAGCCCCGCAGAGGGGCCGCACCTTGGCCAGAAGTCGGCTCCTGCAGCCCGGGTCCCCGCCAGCCCAGCGCTGGATGCGAGCTCCGCGTTGCTTGGTGCTCGTTGCCACGCTACGGGAGAGCCCGGGCACTGCTGGCTGCGCGCAGGCATCCCAGCGCCGTGCGTCACACTGGTGCTGCATTGAGGAAAACTGCCTGGATCTGGAGCAAACGGGCTGGTACGAATAGCACAAAGGTAGCTAGAGCGAGAAGTGCAGATAGAAATTCGTTCTTGGTGCTTCCCAGGCCTCTCGGGAGCAGGAGGGGAGGAGCAGAGAGCCGTGTCAGGGACGTGCTTAACCGTGGATGTGACCTTGCTGTGGTTCATCTTTTCCTTTAAGCTCCCCAATAAATCAGACACTTACCTCTGCTTATTGCTTATTTATGACTTCATTTAGCCGGCAGTGCCAGTGGTGTACGGGGACCGGGTGGGACCCACTGCCCATTGCAGCTTCGCGTGGCTCAGCTGCTGTGCGCGCACTTGCGTGTGCGTGTCTCTGCATCACCAATGACAAATAGCAAGTGCAGTAAATGATAACAGAAAGGCCCTGCTGGGGACCTGCGGGCTCAGGCAGCAAATGTTTCTCAGCCATCTGCTCAAACCAGTTGAACTCCTGTCCTTTTGTGCATTTTGAGCAGACTTCACACCCTGGCAGGCAGCCAGTGCTGACAGCATGTGCTCCAAGACCCCCAGGGCTGCACAGCGGGTGTGGGTCCTGCCCCCGAGGGCACTTCGCCCTCTGTGATCCAAGCATCAGGCTGTGTCCTTGGCGTGGCTGGATCTGGCTCCTCCAGCCTCCTGGATGTGAGCTGCCCTGTCCTGTGGGGTTGGCAGCGGGCAGCGAGACGCTGCTGCTGCATTGGGATGCTCATGCTGGCTGCGGGTGCTCCTGCAGCACGTGTCCCCATCTGCATCCCACAGCAGCACCATGGACCACCACTGTGCACAGCCCACAGTATGCGAGTTTATCACCACTGAACTTCCCAGGACCAGGGAGCCTGGAGCCTGGCCAGACTTACCCTTCAGAGGCAGTCGATTCAGTTGGGACGCTATAAAAGCCACAGAATGACTCCTCTTTGCCCGAGGCTCTAAATGGGCATGAAACCCCTCCGGAACATCCTGGTTGAGTCAGGGCTGAACGCTGTGTGCGAGCAGCACTTTGCTCCCCTGGCAGCTGAGCAGTGTGCTGCTGGTGTGGCCGCATGCAAAGTGACTGAGCCTCAGCGAGTTCAGGCTCTGGTTTTGACTTTAAGAGAGCAGCTTGTCCGGACAGGAATTAATTCCGGCAGTCTTGTGCCCAACTCATGTGGGAGACCAGACTGGATGATTGTGGTGGTACTTTCTGGCTTTAAAATCTATGACTTTCTGAGTTCTGTTTGTGCTGGCTGTAAAGCTGATGAAGCACTGCGGGATGCACGGACTTGTGGATAACTGCCGGGTGGAAGCAGATGGAGGCGCGCTCTGTGCTGCTGTCTGTGTTGCTGTAGCTCAGGGTAGGAATACACATGTCCTCGTATTGATTTTCTGTCCAGAATGTTTCATCTGGAGTTCACAGCACTGCCTACAATATATATCTGGAGAAGTCTTGCATGCTTCCTAAAGAGGAGGAAATACAAATCACCCCTGCACAGCTCTCTGACTCACAGCCGGCGTAAGAGCCAGCCCTCAGCCTGAGATGAAAGATTCTTTGTGATCATACCAACGAGCAAGCTGGCGACAGCCCTCCCAGCCTCAGCGGCTCGTCCGCTGGCACGGCTCTGCCCCTCGTCCCGTGCCCACCGCCCCTGCTCGGCCCTGCCGCCCGCCGGGCTCTGCAGTGCTGGCTTCCTCCAGCTGTGGGGCTGGTAGGAGCCATGTCTGGAGGATTATAAGCTATCAAATTAGTCAGAAGGCATTTTCTTCACCAAACCCCCTTGAGATCTAGCATGAGCAGTGGAGCAGACAAGCTAAATGTGGTGAAGGAGCCAGACTAGCTGGCCCTCGGCAAGCACAATGCAGGAAAGCTCTGGATTAGGTGCAAATGGATGGTGCCCTGCGCTGCCGGCCGAGGGACACGAGCCCTGTGCTGCCTCCAGCCGGAGCAGCATCCCCTGGGCTCGAGCTGGTGCTGGGAAGGAGACAGATAGGGCACCCGCCCCGGGGCATCCAGCGAGGCTGGAGCACCTCCGAGTTCTGATGCGAGAGACTGGATCTCTTTGCTGCGTGGTTTTCTCCTTTGCCTTGGTTGGAAGGAAACTGCGTGGGCCCCCCGGGCCCTGTCCCTGCGGGAGGGGACGTCGCGGCTGGGCGCCCGTGTGGGTCTCCAGCGGCTGCTGTGTGTTTGGAGGCAACGCGCTGGCGGCTGGCACAGCTGGGCCAGCACGATGCAATCAAACCCCCTCTCCATCTACAAACCCAGCCTCATTTCATCATAATGCTTACCGTAAAATCTGTTTTAAAGAGCAAAGGCGTCGTGCGGTGTCAGTGGAGAGCCTGCCTGGGGGTGCTCACGGCCGCAGTTTGTCCGACGAGCGGCGGTCAGGGAGCTCTGCCTGGGCTCCTCGGGTGGGAGATTTATCCGAGGGCTGCGGGAGCAATCAGCAAAAGTACAAGAAACCAAACTCCCATTTAAACTCTAAAGCATCACTTTTATGATCATTATTATTTTAAACTCCCTTAGCTTTTCCTGGACTCATTTCCATCCAGAATAATGAGGGTCATATTAGCAGAAGGTGATTTAATTGCAAGAACTTTCGCAAAGCAGGGAGTCTCGTTTTCTTTAATCCAGAGCGTTAGCAATTCCCCACATGCTTATGTTCATTTTAAGAATCAATAAAGCACAAACATGTCTAATTACCCTAAAATATTTTGCAAAATCAGAAGTCAGATTAGATTTTGCTTAAGCATCAAACAGAAATTTTAATGTCTGCCCGAATCGATATGTTACCCACGGGTCCTAAGATTTTCACTTACATGCTTGATCATACATTATAATGAAGGTTTGTAATAACATTAAAATCGTCTTGACTACATTTTCTGTATAATTTACTTTTTCTCCCCTCTCTATACCACAGAGATTCAAATATAATTACTTGGAAAAATAATGCACAGCTGCTTTTCTTGTCCTGTATTCTGAATTTACTTGCTGATGAACATCAGCCTGAAATATTTTGACTATTTAATTAAGGCCTTACTAGAAACACTTTATCTGTATTGCAATTCTTCCATAAAGGGGGAGAACCACATGCCTGCCTTACCGTTCTGTGCCGGGAGGGGAGCTGTCGGGCGTGTTCTCCCTCTGTCCTTGAACACAACGTCGCTGACACCAGCCTCTGGCCAGCGTCCCGATGCTCTGGACCCCCCCATCCTGCGGTGGCCCGGGGCAGGGCTGCCCTGGTGGCGTGGTGGCAGCGGTGGCAGCAGCGCAGGTCGGGGGGACAATGGCATGAGGGCCACTGCAGAACACAGCACGCTCCTTGATGCTTTTTCCCCACAGTTTTCCTGCCACCTCTGCCCCCAGGATAAACCACACCGACAGTGGAGGCGGAACTGGCCGCAGGCGCGCTCTGGCCGGAGCGAACCTGACCTCTGTACCGCACCTCGTCCTGAGGAGGGTCTCCGCGGCTCCTCTGCCCCCCTTGCCCCTGCACAGCTGCTGGGAAGGACACGCAGCTCTTCTGAGCAAGGCTGCGGTGCCGGGGGTTTGGCTGCGTGCAGAAATTGGCCACCGCGTTTCACCAGCTATTGCTGTGACCAACCCGCGTGTGTCAGCAGCCGTGGTGGGACTTCTCCCCACTCTCTTTGCCTCTGTACCCTCCAACAAATGAAGAAGCAACCAAACCCCAGGATGAAATGGGGAGGGCGCTGCTGGTGCCCCTGCCCCACCGCAGAGTGGGCCCTGTCCCACACAGGCGCCGGACAGGTCCCCAGGGCTCTGCACCGGCTCAGGAAAACTCCCTGAATTAAGGTGCAAGTTCCAAGTGGTTCGGTTAAATTGCTTTAAGCTTCCACATATGTGGTGTTACTTGGAATTTAAGTGAAGTAAACTAAATCAAATTAGTTCACCTTAATTCTAAGCAGAAGCGTCTGCAAAGGTATTTAATGCAATTTAACTAATCTATTTAAAAGTTAATTCTGATTGCTTTCCTGATATCCATGTACACACCAGCCCTCATCAACTTCAGCAGAACATGGCGATGCACTAAGCCCCGGCTGGGCCGTGCAGCTCTACCCACAAGACCAACGTTAGCAATGCAGGGGGAGGTGCTTTGCTGTGACTGGTGTTTATCCTTTATATTTGGCTGAGTCTGGATTTATCTGTTCATTTGTTCCACAAGGTAAAACAGAGCAGCAGAGCTTCAGGCAGTGCCCCCCGCGCTGGGTCCTGCAGCAAGAAGCGCCGAGCTGCTCGGCGGCACTTCTGCCAGCTCGCGGAGTGCCGGCATTTGTCACTTCATGCTCTGGGACGGCTGCAGCTGCAGCTGGCTCGGGCGCGGGGAGGACGGGCAGGAGACGCAGGTCCCTGGGAGGTGCCGGAGGCTGCCTCGATGTCCACGTTACCGCAGTCAGACCGGCCGGGATGAGGGCAGCCCAGCTCGGCAGCTCCAAGCGCAGGCTGGGGCTGTGCTTGAAGGACAGCTCAGAACTCAGGGACCAAGAGGGGAGCTGGCTCCGGGTGCTCCCTGCCTCCTTGGCGGGGACGCAGCAGGACCCGCGCTGCTGAAGCCCCGGCTCTGCTGTCCCAAGGATGAACAGACGGTTGCATCTTGTCAGCTGAGCACCTCAGCTGTTTAACGTATGTCCTGACTGCAATGTAGAATCGGAATTTTTTCCTGCTGTCTTTGGAAAAAGGTAGGATCAAGTAGCTCAGAGAGTGGTCTGCCAAGCGTGCAGCAGTAAGACATTATTTCTCCCAATTAAAAACCATATTAACATTTGTGGAGTACTGTCACTGAGTCTAACATTCCCTGCTAGATCTGCTTTATGTGTGAATGAGAACATAACAGTCCATTACAGACAGATGGAAAAACACTCTTAATTCTCATCTGCCCCATTCAGAGATGCGGGAGCGGTAAGAGCTCTAAGCTCCTTCATAGAAAACCCACCTCTGTAAATCCTGTGCGTGCCACCGGCGGGAGCAGCAGCGTTCGCTGCAGCTGGGCTCAAGCCCAAGCACCAGTGGAGGGTCCACCCCCGGATCAGAGGCGGGGGGGCTTTGCCCCTAACCAAGAAAATCCCAGCAAGTTTTGCAGTCTGTGATGGTGAGTCATGTGTGCGTCTCTGTCCTTTAGCAACAGAGGGACATTTGCACTCCCTCCCACGCACCGTTTGTTCCTTCACCCCGTCTGAAGACGCTTTGCTGATGACCTTACCCAGAAACGGCAGAGCCAGAGGGCGGCCCTGCCTGCGTGGGCCTGGCTGCAGCACCCAGCGCTGCCCGGCCTCCTCGCTACAGCGTGCAGCCACAGCTCCTCGCGTGGGGAAAGCTCTGCCTCAGGCATGCGCGAGCTCACCTTGCCTTTGTGACCTATGGTTTTTTTTTTTCCCCTTGAATCCTCTGCCTGCTTCTGCTTGACATTATTAATCAGAGAACCATATGGCTCTGCTCAGTGCCTGTGATCCCTTTGGTGTCCCTGTATACAGCACGTGACATAAAAATGCTAATTATTTAAATTTGATACGCTTGTTAATAAAGGGCCAGTGATTTTAGCTGTGACTGGTTTAACCCTTCCTTGGGGATCTTCCTTCCAGGAGGCTGTGCACAGCTGAAGGGGAGAGGAGCCTCCCTGCTCCCCGGCTGCCTTCCAGCGGCCCCAGAACAGGCTCGGGCTGGAGAAAAGGTAGGGTTTTATTTTGGTGCAGCAAACAGTTTCAAGTAAAGAAGAAAGAGTAGCAAATAGGAAGGGAAAGAAGATAATATTAGAAGCTTTTGAACTCAGATCTGGTCCCTCCTACCCAATGACATAACAGCGGTTTGAGACCAGAATGGAGACCGAGAGCCAGCGAGCAGCATCACAGCTTGAGCTCCAGCTTGGTCTGGGAGCGCCCAGCAGGCAGCATTACCTTATGCTGGTGCCACCAGCTACGGAGTGGGTGCAACAGCCTGGAGGGAGCCGGACCTGGAAACGCAAAAGCTGCTCTAGCACAAGGTGGGAAAAATTGACTGTTGGTTTCTTCCATCCTGGTGGAAGAAGCTGGCACTGCCTGCTCTTCTCCCCCATATCCATCCATCACCGCTATTAGGTCTAAAGCTTTCTAAATGTCACTGAGAGTGGACTCGTAGGCTGTTTTTTTCAAACAGTGCAAATGAGCCATGAACACCGCTAATCCTGAGGTAGTTTTTATCCTGCACACAAATAATGAGAAGCTGAAGAAGTCACCAAATGGCTCCATGGACACTTACTTCCAGCCAGGACTGGAATCTGCAGTCACGTGAATTTATGGGGTAGCTCAGTTCACCACTAAAATTTTTATGAGTCAGTATGTTCTGAAAAAGTAATGGGGAAATGAAGCCAGAGAGGCACGGAGCTTCCAAGCACCCCGCTCGTTCTCCCACAGCCTTGTCCTGCTGCAGCCGGAGGAGCTGGGACCCGGCTGGGACCCGCAGGAACACGGGACTCCTTAGCAGCCGGCAGGGGCAGAAAACAGGAAAGCGTCTCCTGGCAAATGTGCCCAGCACAGACTTTTGTTTCAGGGTGCTTCCTTAATGTTATCGAGTACCTGAGTGTGAGTTGAATTTGTCACATCACTGCTAGTCTTGGGGAGCGTGATGGCTGTAATTCCTGCCTCCTGAACTTTTGCTCTATATAAGATTAGTGCAGCCCAATTATCACCTAATGAGTTGTAACGAGCTCTTCCAGCCTGATGCACAAAACCATAAACTTTCAGGGCTAATGCTGCAGCCACAAGTGTTTTCTGTCATCACCCTCAATATCATTCCCAGAAAGAAAATGTAAGCAGTCATGTCCAGGGAGCCTTTGCCTTGCTGTCCTCAGGACTCACCAAGCCCTTACAGCTTAAGAGATAACCAAATGTTGTGCTGGGTTTCTATAAAGTGCAAGTGACCCTCATTTCCACATGCCTCCCTCCCCTTAATTGCTTCATTCTCCTCCAGCCTCTCAGCTTGTTAAATCCAATGGTTTTGCTCTGTACATCACAAGCTGATCCTGTTCTTGAAAAGAATCAGTCAAATGCCTTTTGCTGCTTTTGTATTGGAAATTTATGCAAAATTTATAAACAAAAAGAATCCTGAGCAGAAATTTCACTTTTGTCTTCTAAAAATATTCAGAACAGGACTTGTGGAACATCAGGAATAATGACTCAATCCAGCTAAATTTCAACAGTAAGGAGAAAAAAAGAACCTCTTGAGAACGGCATATTGAGAAATGATTACATTAAATATAAAAAAGAAAAAGAGTGTGTAAAACTTCCTAACTTATTACATTTCCTGCCACAGACCTATTAAATGGGAGGTAGGGGAGCCACAGAGCCCTCATGAATGCCGAACAGAGCTCTCCTCTCACACAGCCCTTGGGAAGGCTGCCTCTGCTGCCCGGCCCCGTGAGCAGGGGATGGCTCGGGCCGGGTGTTTTCCTGGACAGGGATGCAGAAGGGAAGGGACGGTGACCCATACACCACCTGCCACTAGGTATGGTTCTGCAGCCATCACAAAGGAGCCAAAGAGAAGCTCGTGTCAGCCTGAGGGGAGAAATACAGCTCACCATTCAAACGGAAAGGAAATGCACTTGGAGGGAAGCTCCGTCTTGGCGCGGGGGCCAGCACACAGGACCACCGAGCCACGCACCAGCTGCCGGGGCAGAGAGCTTCCTCTGCGCTGCTGCTGCTGCAGCTGGTTGCTCTGCTCTCCTGGCTGGGCTTCGGCATCCAGAACTGCCCACCTTGTACTCATTCTGCATTCAGGGTTTCTTGTTCTCCTTGGTACAGGCTTTGTTTCAGCAAAGGATGCCTTTGCATTTGTCTCAGATGTCCTCCGCTGATGGCCATAACCCTACACGCGTTTACACCGAAGAGAAACCCACCTAGTTGTGACATTCCCAAGAAAAGGAAAGCCTGGAGAATTGGCTAGGAAAACTTGTTAATTCTGCTTTTTTGTTTGTTTGCTTTTTGTTGTTGTTTTGGGGGGTTTTGTTTTGTTTTCTTTATTTTTTCTTGGCTTTTTACAATCTTTGCCAAGATTAGGATGTATTTCTGAACCTGACCAAGCTGTGCAGCACTGCCCATCACTGAAAATCCTCCGCTCCTGCCCGGCGTGCGTTGTGCAGGAGCATCGCACCTCAGCTCCCCAGGCTTCGCAGCGAGGGCGCCCAGGAGAGGAAGAAGCCGCAGCCGGCGGAGCGGCCATGCCGTGCTGGGAGCTGAATGCCAACGCGTCTGTGAAACGCATCTGTGGAAGCCGAGCATGCCAGGAGTTGCACTGCGGGGCTGGGCCAGGAGCTTTCCTGCACGGAGTGGGCTTCGCTCTGCTCTGTTTGCCATTCTCCTGCAGAACAGGCTGCCTTGTCAATATTCCCAGCAGGTGTCACGCGCAGGATACGGCAGGTTATTTATAGCCAGTTCATTTTCATTTTCCTCCTAGCAGGGATGAGATCCTACACAGAGATTTCACTCCTCAGGGAATCTGTCTCATTTTCACCACGGGAGAGCTCGGCACCTCCTGCCAGTGAACGCCTTACAGAGACGTGAGACGGCAGCGGCACGGGGCTCAGGTCCCATTGAGGATTTGCGCTGCTGTTGCTCCTGCACCTCCTCTCCAATTTACACTGCTGCGCACACCATGCTCCAGCAGTGCCAGATGTGGCGTGGTGGCACGGCCGCTCTCGTCCCTGTAACTGCTGGGGACGTGCTGCTGTGAAATGCCAAACAGCTGGGCCCCAGCTGCTCGCCGCAGCATGGTGCTCGGAGAGCATCCTGCTCGCTCTCCCAGAAAGGCGCTCCATGGGGATTTGGGGTTTCTTCATTTCTTTAGTGGCTGGCATGAGGCCACCCAGGCTATCGCACTGAGCATCTCGAGCTGCCTGTCTCCTGGCCAAGGTCTGCTGCAGCTGGCAGCGAAGCTCCGAGGAAAAGGGACCCGACTTTCTGCTGCCCAGCCTTCAGTGCCACCAAGGTAGCGCCCGCGTCTCCGTGAGCCAAGGGAGCACTGCCAGCACGGGAGCGCTGGTTTTCCAGCACAAGGTGTCTGCGGGCTGGTTGGTTCCTCCTGCTGCAGCGCGGGTGATCAGTGCGAGTGGGGCGGGAGCGCGCTGCTCGGCCACGCCGGGCACGAAGGTGACCCCGGGCGCTCGCTCCCCCCAGCACCTCCGCCAGTGCCGCAGTCATTCGGTTCCTCTGCAATTACTATTCACATGTTAATTAAAATGCATTATTTACCTAAAATGTATTAATAATGGCTTATTAACTACATAAAATGTCTCTCAATGGCTAATTATTTTATAGCCTGGCCAAAGTGGGGGAGGTGTTTTTCAAACATTTTAAAGGTCTGATTCCAGATTTTATCCCAAGGCCCATTTAGGTTTTAAAAGTCTGATGCCAAAACAGGCAGAACAGGCAAAAATGGGAATGGAATTGAAGAAAAGCCAGTTAAATCCTTCATAAGTAAAAGACTCCGACTGCAAAATCAAACGCCAGCAATCAATTAGATGTTCTTTGAAAACCTGAGGTCTTGCAGCGACACAGAGGTGACAACCGGCAGTCCCTATCTTCCTTCCCCATCCTCTGACCTCCGAGTAACCTCCCTGACCACAAGAGCGGCCCAACCCTGCAGAGCCTCTGTGCGGGCAGGTGTCTGGGCAGGGGTAGAGCCAGTCGCAGGACCAAGCCCATGCTTCATGGACCAGCCCAGCCCCGGCTTCATGTTTGCTGGGAGAAGTGGCTGGAGGCTTTCAGCATCCTGAAAACTTCAGCTGCCCTCAGCTACACAGGGGATGCCTTGAGCTGAGACCCTCAAACGTCAGAGATCTCAGACTTCAACCTGAGCAGTGCCCTGAACAGCTCCACCTGTAAAATAGCAGGGGATTTGGGGGGCTGCAGGACTTTTTCCTTACTTTTTCCTTTATGGTAAAGTATCACTTGGGACCAGACTTTTAAACATCAGAAGATATAGACAGGCATCTAATGGAGTTTTCAGACGTGCCTGACTCTCACTGATTGCATGTCTATCTATACCTTTCAGGGCTTAAAGACATTTAGGAATCTGGCCTCAGGATCTCTGTTGCAGTATATTTTGTCAGGGCTTTTACTTGAGTTGTTGGGCCAAATCCTCAGCTAACATAAATCACTGACACAAGTGGAACTATGCTGACTTGCACCAGTCACAGACTTTAAATTAAAATTTAATTGAAAACTTAAGCTGTCATTAATTTTCAATGAATGACTTCTGCAGGAATGCAGCCGGATCTCCACCAGTTCGGTCTCCTGTGCAGCAGTCTCTAACAAAGGAATAAAGAAATGCTTGTTACAACAGCCGTGTCTGATGTATTCTGATCCCCTGTCTTTACCTTTCCCTTCAGTAACTGTCTGCTGGCACATTCTGTGTGATCCTTTATGTATCAGGAGATCAGTTATTTCCATGTAAATCTCATTAGTTATCTCCATCCTCTCCTACAGTGTAATTGACTTTCTGGGACCTTGGCTGTATCATGGCTTCCCCAGCTGGCTTTCTATTATGTTGCACCTTCTATTAAATGTTGCCCTAGGAATGAAGGCAAAAAGCAATAATTTACAAGATATGTGTGTGTATACATGTGTGTGTGCATGTGCCTGTGTAAGAAGACACACACACGCACACAAATGTTTGTATATACCAGTGTATTTGTTTTAACACTATAATGGATTGATCTTGACCTTGGACAAGGACTTCCCACTTACTGCTTGAAGCAGGTAAAAATTTTGCTTGGATTTTTTTTGGAATTACCTTGCAATTCAGAAGAATTCCTGTGTACAAGTAACATAATGTCTGCACCTGCTTGCCATGCTGACTCACTGTATAAATCAGGTTGTGTGTCTGGAACTCATAATATAGTATGGGATACTTTCATTCCACAGGCATATGATTTCCTGACTCTTAAACTGAAGTGTAATCACACAATATAACATACCCACACACCAAACAATGGCAGAATACTGAGCATCATTATTAATTGGTTTTGATTTAAACCAGCTGCCAAACATGAAGCAAGAGTCAATAAATTGAATGCCAGCAGCAACACCTGGTGATTTTAGGATGGTCACGGAGCGTCTCGGTCAGTCAGCCTGCAGCAGCTCTGCAGGGATCTCCGCTGATGTGGACTGCGAAAAGTAAGTTCTGGAGTCAAAAGCCTTTAAAGCAAGATTTACGTTGAATCCTTACATGTACTGAAAGTATGCAAAAACTTCCCTGTGATTCTAAAGTCTTCCAAGATTGTTTCACCTGTGTTTATTACATGCTTTGCATTTCTGTGCTAAGAGCATGCTAGTGAACTGGTTTGCTAGCAGGAGCATCAATGGGAACAGGGATTATTTTATGTGAGGATAATCTGCAAGCAATTGCACAAGTGGGTATCTTCACTGAGTCTCAAGGAACTACTCTTCTGAGTAAAATTTACTTATGCAAGTAAGAAAACACAATCCTAAGGGATAGGCTCATCCAAAAGAGAAAAGGAACATGTCATGTAATAGAAGTGTTTCCTGTTTAAAATACAGAGGTTGAGCAGCTAAGCAAGTGCATGTAAACTATAGAACAGAATTGTAAACTGAAATAATTTAAAAAACAAAGACATTGTTAGAGGAAAGCTCTGATCGTTAGCAGACAGACTCCGAAGAGAAAGCTTCAGGACTCAAACCGTTTGCTGCTGTCCTCCCAGCAGAGTCCCCGCCAGTGCTGCTCCCTGCTTTCTGGTGCCTGGCTCTTGCCACCCCTCTGCAGTGAAGCTATCTGGAGCATAAAGGAACATGGAGCACAGAATGATTGATGTAACGAATGATCTAATTTCCCGATCGGTTAATCCCAAATTAAAATCCTTGTGGTAAAATTTAGGTCTTTGTGTAGCATGAAGCTATGTTTTAAAGAAGAGCCCTTCATTATAATGAACCGACTCCCATTAGCAGGGGAAGTCAGCGCACAGTACCCTTCATTAAGCACTACCACTGCTCCTGCAAATGAAGAAAAATGCCTTGGCTGGTGTGTAACCGGACAAGGGGAGGAGAAGCACAGCAAGGGTGGCAAAGCTGAGATGACTTCAGAGCGATGCAATTCAGTGCAGCAGCACCCAGAAACTACAATGATGAGGCTTTAAAATAACGCAGAGATAAATTTGTGCCAAAATTTTCATAGACAGGAAGTATTTCTCACCCTCAAAGTCTGTGCAGGACTAACTTAGTATAAGCTCCCGAGGAAGATAATGGAGAGAGGCAGAGGTCACGGGGAAGAGCTCTGAGCTGCGAACTGTGGCGATAACTGGAGGCAGGGGGAGCGGGCAGCCAGCCCGGAGGAGATGCTGCAGGCAGAAAGGGCTCGTGCTGGCGCTGCCGGGGCTGGCTGGCTGGAGGGCAGGGAGCGGGCAGGACCTCCCAGACCTGCGAGCAGGGGGCTGCGGCTCGGGGGTGCGGGGAGATGAGGCTCCCGTATTGGCTTGTGAAATGTGCTGAATTATTTAATTATTAACCACGTGTTGATTTGCCTGGAATGGCTTCCCAACAGCTGCGTTTACAAACAGCAGGACTGGTCTCTGTTGCACAGTTTTGTCAGCGTTTTTGGCCCAGGGAGGCAGATTTTAAAGATGATCTTGAGATGCATTTGTGGGTAGTCAGGGCAGAGGGGCTGCGGTGTGAAGGCAGCCAGCAGTGTCCTGTTGGAGGCTCTGTGTTCTCTGAGAGCCCAGTCAAATCCTGTACTGTGCACTGGTTTGGTGAAGCTTTGCAGTATTCAATGTGAGGAAATGGACCTTGTGTGTCAGCAGCTCCCCATGGGCTGGTGGGTGGCAGGTGGCGTGGGCGAGACAGAAGCATGCTTGGCTTCTCCAGCAGGTTTGTCTTCAATTCCATCCCCTTCCATATAAAACTATCAAGGGAACAAACTAGAAGTGGCAGCAAAGTATGAATTCTGCAGCTTGGATGTGAGCTGCTTCAGATAGCAGTCTTGACTCCATTAAGAAAATGCCAAAGCACTGGTAACCTTTTGCAAGCATTTCTTGTCTCAAAACATGACTCTGCTCCTGTTTTACAAGAGCAAATGGCAGCCCGATGCGGGCAGGCGAGTGGAGGAGCAGACCTTGTGCTGTGCCCTACGGTGGTCACCCCATTGCCCAGGGCTGCCAGGGTGCTGCTCTGCAGACCCCGGAGTGGGGCCCACAGGTGGCTGGTGACACCTCTGTCCAACCAAAAGAGCTTCTCTAGTTGTACTGGGATGCAAACCTCACCCTTCCCTGCACAGACAGCTCTTTCCCTCCTTGTCTTCGTTCCTTCAGTGTTCCTGTTCCCACACTGCTTTTGTCCTCGCTCACTCCTCAGCTCTGCTCAGCAGTAGAGGAGCACTTGGCACCGGCTGATCAGAAATGCTGTTTTGAGCTGTTCTGCTCTCCAGTGCATTGCAGTGACTTTCTAAAGGCCGTGATGTGGTGTTTACTGTTTCTAGTGTAGACAAAGTATCACCACTCGCTTGCCAGGCTAATGTGGCACAGGTTCGGGTGCTGGAGGTCCGTTCTTGGCTTTTCAAAGTTCAGGAAAGGTTTATTGCAAGCAAGATCTGTGATAAATTCAAGTTCTCTCTTCCTGTCTCTATACCTGGAAAACGTTGAAACATGGGAAGTTAGCATGCCCTGCAGACTTGTTCTGTTTCCCCAGTGATGTGAAACATCTGCAGGCAGAGATTTCTCTGCAGTTTGCCCTGCAATCTCACTCTGCAGGCCAGGCCAGCACCCAATGTCAGATGGGCTGTGCTGATATGGGTTGTCACCTTGATTCATACTAAATGTAGGGTAATCACATGTGATAATACCTTTAGAAAATGGCATGTCACAGTTCATTTAAAATGCGTTTCCTTCGGATTCGTTTTCATGCACTGCCAAGATAGGGTCCCTGAACTGACAGCAGCACTTGGAAGCCACTGGGTCAAACCCTGGTCAGCGGGGTTTGCTGACCACGCTCCTTTCAGGATGCTCTGCCTCTCCCCAGCTGCAGCACCAATTCAGAGGAACTGCAGCAATCAACCGCACCACAGAGTGCAGGAGGCTTCAGCCCCTGCACCCAGCAATGCTTGAGCACAGGAATTATTTCTGTCTTCCAGCTCAAGCTGGCTTGTCCATGCAATCTGTTCTCTGCTGGTACCCACTCCAGGAGACAGTTTAGGATCTTCATCATCAGAGACAAACTGTGCTGAAGTACAGCTGAGAGATAAAATGCAGTTGTCTCTCTCCTTGATCATCTTAAAGGGACTGAACTCTGTTTATAAACTACCACTCACTTCTCTGTGCTGCTTGAAAAATCCTGATAAAATGCCTAGAGGTACTACCAGAGAGTTGATGAATGTAAGAAGCCAGTAGCTTGCCTACTTTTAATGCAGGGGATGAATTAGGACCTGGTAAATTAATGCCTATTTCTGGAGAAAAAAAAAAAGTAGAGAATGAGAAAGCATCTTCATGCTCAACAGCACATTATGAGCGTTAGTTGCCTGTATTTCAGCACAGCCCGTGTGCTCGGTCCTAGCTGCCTGGCCCAAGCACAGGCTTTTCCTTGCTCCACGCTCCAGCTGCGGTGCTGCAGCCTCCCAGCTGTGCAGGACGCTGCTGTCCAGCTCTGCTCCTGCCTTGTGCTGGGCAAAACGTGGCACTGAGTGGACTGGCCCCAGCTCACTGGTCCTCCTGCCCTTTGTCTCAAAGCCTGGAAGCCCTCTGTGCTGCAGTGCTCAGGCTTGCTTTTCCTTTTTAAAATTCATTTTAAATTCATTAAATTCAGCTGTATTTCTGGCAATTTGACTCCTGGTTTTAATAAACAGATTAAACAGGCATGTGCCAGCCACCCTTAAAGCCTGTCACTTGCTCAAACAGTTGGCAGATTTGAATACTTGGCGATGAATTCAGGTAAAGCATTTCTGCTGATTTACTAATCGCAGTTGCTCATGAAGTAGCTGGGCTGGAGCAGCAAGCAGGGCAATGAGCAGGGTGACACGAGGGTTCCGGCAGGCTCCTTGGTCTCATTAGTTGCAATCAATAACGCAAATCACCCCTGGGGATGGATCGCCATTCTCCGCACAGCTGGCCCCAGTCTGTGCTGGTGCTTGTGGCAGGAGGTGCGGGGAGCACCGTGCACGCTGCTGCAGCCCCTCGGGCTGGAGGCTGTGCCTGGGGAGCGGGAAGGGGTCCGGGGTCACAGCTGGAGCCCACAGGGAGCTGGTGCATCAGGACTATGTGTAAATGGCTCACGGACTTCAGCCCCAGGGGGTGAAGCATGTCCGGCTCACTCTGCATAACCTCAGGTAGTTAAAAGGCAGCAAACAAGTCCTGTGAGATCACGGTGAATACTCGAGTCTGTTGGCAGGGAGCACTGGGCAAAGCAGGTCAGGGTGGGGTAACAGCACATCTGTGCTCGTGCAGAAATCACTGTGCCTGTTTCTTGCAAGACTAGCGGCTTGTTTACTTATCGATCATGACAAGCCTTAAATTTCTTATTTGTCTTCTGCAATAAATTCATAAATTGTAGTTCAGAATTTCTTTTGAATAATTTATAGAAAGCACAAATCTCATTAAGCAGTAATCACTGATGTGTTAGGAAATTGCATGTGGAACACCAGGCTTAAGTATGGCAGCAGTCAGAGAAGCTGTTTCGGAGCCTATGTGAACCTTGTTGGGTGCTACAAATACAGCTTTCTAGCCAAAGGCATGTTTCTCTCCTGATGTGTGAGCAGGAAGGCCAAAAGCTCATGGAATCCCTTCTTTTGGCCTGAATATCTCATTTAATAGCATAAATGACCAAAAACACAAGAGCATGAGCTGTTATACTCTTGAAGCATGGTGCGTCTGGGAGTATCTCCAAGTGAGGAGGCAGGCGAGCCCGTAGTAACCCCGCGTGCAAGGTGAGTTACAGCAGCTCTCCTGGTAACAGTATTCTGATGGCTGGCTAAACCTGTGGTCTTTACATCCCTCTGGTAGCGCTTGTGCGAATGGGCTGCCTGCGGAGGGGCTTCCCCGAACTGGCAGCCAGCTGGGTGCTCTGCGAGCGTTGCCCTCGCTCCGGCTGGGAGCAGGCGGTGCCGAGGGGGCAGCTCTGCCCCGTGCCACTCCCCGTGCTGCAGCGTTTGCTCTGCATCTCAGATGCCCATGGAGCCGCGAGGGGAAGGGCTGGGGGGTGGCAGTGCATGCACCCTGTAGCAAAAAGAAAAGCATCATACTATTTGGGTAAACTCTGTTTTAGCCTGCTTTTAGCCCTCTGGTTTAGCCCTTGGGGGAGAAAAGGCATTCCTCCATCCCTGGAACAGGGACTGCTGATGTGCGGGGATGGGGATTTCTTGCTTCAGCCCATCCTGCCTGTGTCCCTGCTCCTCTGCACGTTGTCTCCAGCACTTCTGACCGTGCACCAAGTCCAAGTCTGTGCAGCGTGCTTCTTGTGCGAGCCCATTCATAGGCAAAATTACTCCTCCCAGAGTGAAGCTGCAATAACTTCTCTGGCACCCAAGGAAGCGCTCCACACTTAGCAAGCTTAGAAAATACCCCAAGCTGAATCACAGCTTTTCCTTCAGACTACTGATTTCAGCAGTCCTCAACACAAATGTGAACAAACCCAAATCCAGTGGCTTCCGGTGCGAAGTCTGCTCTGCATTTCTCAGCACCTTGACTCTCCAGTTATTCACCACAGCTTGTCCGGAGCAGCAGTGGTGCGGATGGATTGTGCCGTGAAGTCAAGGGCAAGTCGATGGGCACCCCGCCTCCGAGCGCACCCATCACCCGCTCGCTGTGATGCTGCCTGTCAATACTCATTAGCAAGGAGATCGTTAGTGCCCTCTCCTCAGACTCCCAATTCTCACCCAAACAGTCCAGTTATATTTAAATTGCTTTAAAACCATTAGAGATAATCAATTTGCATTAATGATCTGCAATTCTCAGCAATCGATTTGCTTGTCTGTCTGCAAAGTTTTCCTGGGTTGAGGAAGTTTCTCTGTGCGGTTTGCAGGGTGGCAGCTGTTGGTGTCACTGGCCCTGGGCTCTGGACCCAAGTCCCTGGTGAGGGGCTCTCTGCCCACTGGGTGAAGAAAACAGGTGTCTGTATACTTGAGAGAGAAAAAGAGGGAGAGAACTGATTTACCCATCCAGCAGGTAGGGATATAAGGAAAAAAATTCTAATTGATCAAAAAATTAAATATTCATAGGACATTATTCATTAAGATTCATCTTGCCAAGTGGGTGAAATGAGGCAGGGGAAGAAATTAGCTTGCTTGAGAGTGTCAAAGTGATTATGTGATTAAATTGCAATTTATAATTTCTCCTTCAAAAATGTTACTCCTTGATTTGTGTTTCTGCCCCCTCTTTATTTTTCTTGAAGTCTCTCTTTGAGTGTATGATCAGTAAATGTGTAGGGCTTGTCTGAAATAAAAGCACTCAAACGTCAGCTGCACGCACGTGTGCGGGGCCAGCAGGTCCCTGCAGGGATTTGTTCTCCTCGGAGGCCACTGGCGCATCCCGTGAACTGCCCCCCCGCCTCCCAAACGTCCGCGGTGTCCCTTACTTGTTTTGTGTGCAGCTGCAGAAGTGAAGCGAGCCCTCAGCTTCTCGTACTGTTGCATAGCATAACCCAGCCTCGTGCTGCACGGGCAAGGAGATTTGGTGCAAAGACAAACAGTTTTGGTGCTGGCTCCTCTGATGCCTCCGCAGTGCTGGGGGCTGTGGTGCAGCTCCTTCCATACGCGCAGACCTCACCCCTGCCCGAGGCAGGCAGCCAGAGCAGGGGAAAAACTTGTTCTTGTACTTCATTCTCATTTAAACAATTCAGCCTCTTGTTGTTGTTGTTGCTTCTAACCTAGAAAGAGGAGCAATCTTTTTTGCTGCCCAATAAGGATTTAGTGGCATACGTTGGTGGTTTGGAGGGGAAAAAAAAAGAAAAACAATATTAATTCATGGCTTGTTTATGAACAGCACAAGGCTTTCATAGGTTAATTAGTCGAGGCAGGCTTTTCTTCAAGTGAATGAGCAGGCATGGTTTTATAGCTCTGTCACCCAGTTTATTTGTTCACTTTCTGTTTTATTTGGAAATACACTTATACAACAATAAATAAAATCAACCATGACAAGGCTTATGTCTGCAGCAAACATTTAAGCCCTGCCAAGGTGGTAATCTGCGGAGCACTTGCAGCTATCAGCCTTGGCTGGGTGTCTCTCCAAATGCTGGGCAGGTGGGCAGGGGACAGTGGAGGGACAGGGGATGAACAGGACCAGCGGCAAGGCAGCGTGGGCAGAGGGGACTCCTGCATGGGGAAGCCCCAAAATGCAGAGGCTGATGCTTGTGGTGAGGGAAACTCTCATCCCTGAGCCTCCTGTGCGGGCTCTGCCTGGCACCGCTGCCGGCGGTTAATCTGCGCTAACAGCTCCCCTCCTCTGGTCAAACATTGTTAGTGGGTAGATGGGCCACTCTGCTCCGAGGAGAGGAAAAGGATTTAACCGTGGCTGTTACGCCAAGCATCCAGCTCGTGGTGAGACTGAACACTTTGCCACTTGCAGGGCAGGCATCAGGATGAGAGCAGGAACACAGAGGAAGTGGGAGGGAATGCAGCAGGGTTTCTGGAGTGGTCGTCCCCTGTAGACGCTGTAGGGCTCTGAGTACCTGCTTTCCTAAAAGAAACCAAGATGTGAAGGGGTATAAATAAGAAAATGTTTCTGATGAGAATGCAAGGTTTCTGAAAGTGCAAATCTCATGTACAGCAGCTGCTGCAGAGTCAGCCATCACCAGAGGACACTCCCTGGTCAAACTCTGCCTTCCTGAGCTTGTGGTGGTATATGCCATCCCTCTGCTGCAGATGCTGGGCCAACCTTCATATGTCACAAGCCAAGCCATGATCGTGTCCCCCACCCAGAGCCAGCGGGGTGCAGGCGCAGGGCTCGGAGGGGATGCGGGGGCAGCAGCTCTGCGGGGCAGCTCACTGCCAGGACGAGTGCCGATGGCTCACAGGCCTGACCATTTCTCTGCCCCTTGTTAATAGCATTGCTCTTGTAATTGCTGTTGCTTTAATCATTATGCTGAATCCCAAGAGCACCCACGTTTATTGCCAAGCCATTGAACTGCCAAGCCCTGACAGAGGAAAGTGTTCTTCTGAAGGAGTCCATGCCCTACTACAACAACGTGTGCTACTGACCCTTTGCAATCACACTCATAAGAAAAACTATTACCTGCTAACCTAAATGCTGTGTTCTTGGACTGGAAGAATGATAGAGCTTTGCCTGAGCCAACACAGCATGAAAATGTACAGGCTGGTACCCTGCAGTCAGGATATGGGCACCATCAGTGAGCAGAGACCTGGAAAGGGGGAGTAAATCCAGCAGTGCTGGGGAGGCTGGCATTGCTTTTAGAAGCACAGTTGCAGACATGTCAGTGTCTTCTGCTAGGTTTCCAATTCTCTTACCTTTTCTGATGTGCACAGACAGCACAGAGAGCTACGGTGTGAGGAAGATGGTTGAGGAGCAGCTTGGGTTAGGAGTGTCTGGGTTCAATGACCCACATCATTCTGGGGACAGCATACAACTCTGCCTTGCAGCTCCTTCTCTTATCCCTGTGATTGTGGAGGAAAAAGTCAGTGCCTGCCAGGAATCTGAGGCCAAATGTGGCATGACCACGGGCCACTGACTGTGGTGGGGCCAGGAGGCACTGGTGACAGTGCACAGAAATGGCATTCACAGCTTGAAACAGAGGCACAGCAGAAAGCAGGGGATGGGACAGAGGGAGAGGAATAAGCCTGATATATTGCTGAATCTAAAGCAGAACACTCCAAGTCCCCAACACAGAAACCTAATGAGACTATCTAATAGAGTAGGTTCAGGCTGACAAAGTTAGAAGTAGAACAGCGGGAAGGCATGCAGCTCAAGGAAAACTCAGCCTGATTAAACTGCTCTAAATCAGTTTACTTGGTTGTTTCTGCTTCAGTTGCAAGACATCATTATAATTACTTGGCATTGGCAAGCCATTACTCAAAGGTTCTGGGCCAGGGTAGCAGAAGACATGATTGTCTCATAAACCTAATGAGCCATATTGATTACTGGAGGATAAGGACGGAGCTATAAACAGCCCATATTCTTTATTTGTATAGTTGTTAGATCTGTATTTGCAGCTTGGACCTGACAGTGAGTTATGCAGGGATGTGTGCCGTTACATTGCTTCTCGAATACAGCAAAGTTTAGCATATGCATTGCCCTCACTTGTAACCAAAATCAATAATGGATGGAAAGTGAATTGAGACCCAGCTTTGATTGCTGTCTCCATCTAATAAAATACTGGTGGAAAGCACAGCCCAGTGCATTCACAAGCTAATGTTGGTGGCAGTTTAGGAGTTATAATACTCATGAAGTAATCTTCAAAACAAAGGTCCGTTGCCAGTTTACAGGAACGCAGTTCTGCCTGCCTCTGTCCATTGAAGGAGAAAGCATTCGTGGTGTGAGCAAGTGCCACGTCCCTGCTTTGAAATTCGATGTCTGCTTTCAGGATAGAAATAAATCAGTAGAAAATTGGAATTAGTTCAATTACTGAAATCAGCTAATTCTGTCTGAAGAACACGTGCCACAATTACACAGGACAGCTTTGGCATCAAACCAGTTGCTTTGCTTGAGCTGCAGGACAGCTGCCTGGGCTGGGTACTTCCAGTGCAGGGGACCCCCGGTGCTCCCTGTTAGATGGCTCCAGTGGTCAGTGTGGCTCAGTGCCTTCACATGGTGCCGGCTGGCACTCTGGACATCACCTACGCTCCTCCATCAGCCAGACCTATTCAGACATCAGCTGCCCACTGCCCCATGCTGTCAATAATCCCACGTGAACATGCAGAGAAATGGATTTTCTGAGAACAGACAGGTGCTGCACCCATGCGTGTAATGTGCAGATTAGCCTGTTCCCTGCTGCCCCTCCACTGGCATCTCGAGCACTCAGACTTTGGGGTTTGGGAAGGACTTCTTACTTCTTCCCCTGCCAGACTTGTGCAGTGGTCAGTGTGGTGCCAGTCTGTGCCAGGGGCTGCTGCGGCCGCAGCTCTGCTCAGAAGTGAAGCTGGGCCGTCCCTGCAAAAGCAGGACTGATGCACTTCTTGTGCTGTCTCCAGCACGTTTCTGCCTCTGTGCTCTGAAGGAGGCATGCGACATTTGTTGTTGCTGGAAATTGCTTTTTTTTTAGCTAACTGAATGGAAACTGAAAGCCATTAACTCTTCTTTGCTAGGCCTGTGCAGGAGCAGGAAAATGGCAACAGCATCTTGTGGTACCAAAAATTCCAATTGTTAGCCACAGGACAGTCATTGGCATGTTTCATTCCTGAGCCTCATGATGTGGAGAAGCCCGTGTTAAATATAAATTCATGCTGGACAAAGAGCCCTTCTTCTTGCACTGCCTACACTATCAGCCAATATCCTAGTGCTTGATATGGGGAAACTGAGGCAGATGGGGATGACACAAACCTCCTGCAGCCCTCCAAATGTAGCAGACAATGTTATCTTCATTACCTCACCAGCCGCTTAGGGCATGTTGCTCCTAGACTTGGGTCGCTGACAAGCTGCAATGCTCTTTCTCGATAGCTGCTTTCCTTTGGGTACAGCTTAGAATCCCATTTCTGCCCACGTCAGAGGGGACTGATGCTGGCAGAGACAAACCAGCTCCGTTGTCCTGTGGAAGGTGCAGTCCTGCACCCCTGTGGGAACTGGGAGCTGCGTGGAAGCACGTCAGCTTTGTGATTTACAGCATCCATGTCCGTGCGTGGCCCAGCCACCAAATGAGGTGGCTCCTGCATAGGGTTGGACTGGGGATCCTGGGCAGGCACTGCACGAGACTTCTCAGCCCCCTGATGTGGTGCTGGTGACATTCCCTACGACAAGGAAGAGAGAGATGGGTTTTCTCCAGCTTCCAGGGATGCTGCAGTTGTATTTTGTAGATAACAAGCAGTTAGTATTGTCACTTCTTGCAGGCAGGTTAATCCCCTAAACTTGAAATGTGTTTCATCTGGAAGTAGATATATTTGATCACACAAGGAAAAAAAAATTAAAATAGACCCATGCAAATAGGAAATTATGCAAATCAGCTTATAAACTAGACTGATAAAGTTTGTGGTTACTATTTCAACTCACGTTGCCTGAAAGCAAATTCTAAAGTAATCTGCTAAATGTGAGCAAGCCTGACTTGCATGATAATATCAGGCCAGTCCCCTTAGCACTTCTTGCTGTGGGGCCGAACCACTGCTCTCCACAGAAGCGCTGGGCTTTTTGCAGCAGCTGCTAACGTTTATCTGAACAGCCTCCGCACCCCTCCCCAGCATCTTTTCTTCTTGCTGAGCAAACTTTCATCAGAGACCGTGAGGTCAAGCCTGGAAGGTAACTTCTATCCAACAAGCAGAAATAGTGAAGTGATCAACCAGCAGCTTTCCATTTGTATTTCCTCCTTTTCCCATCCCAGGTTACAGGCTGATGGAGGGAGCGCCCTCAAGCTCCTGTGCCTCCGTTCAGGGCCTTGGCAGGAGCACGCTGGTGCTGGCAGTGCCCTGAGCAGCAGGAAAGCTCTCGTGAACAATACGATGTTCAGTCGGTCAGTGCTCATCCACGCCTGGTTTGCACCAGCCAGGGGCTTGGATCCTACCTCAGGTCCCAGCAACCAGCCTGTGGGCGGTGGGGGCACAAGGGGCTCACGCAGACCCCCAAACTTCCCCCCAGGACACAGCAGGCAGAGCTTTCTCACATCACTTTAGGGCACCACTGAAATATAAGACAATGAGCATCACTTCAAAAAATAATTGCCCATTAGCTATATGAAGAATCTTGCTGGAGAGCACTGCTGCGCACCTCTGTGCTGGGTGTAGCAAAAATCTGTTAGCCCCTGTGCCATTCCCCCTGACAACGCTATGCACCCTTTGGGGCATTTTCCTTACCTGTCTTCTCTCTGTGTCTGGGAGGGGAGTGAGAGGTGGGGAGAGTCGGCATGCTGGTTCACACAGACCTTGGGCCGCCTTGACAATGGCCCTGAGATTTGGTTGTGTTGACTTTATGGAAATTTGTCCTCCGAGCTCCCTTTTGCATTGGTGGTTTTTCAGGAAGATCTTTTAGGTGTCTGCAGCAGAACTGCCAGAATAATTACACATGCACGCTAGCAAGCCCTGGGACTTTCAGCACTGAATTAGCAAGGACTCCAAGACTCAAGCAGGCTGGCCTGGAATTAATAGGGGTGGCCACACAAGTGTCCTCTCGTTATTAAACTGAATGAGTCATTTTTTCAATAAACTATTATATGTGCTAGAGAAAGGGTTTCCTGTGGGTAATAAAAACTCAGCTGTGTTTTCTTAGCAGATACAATAAAATGAGAACTTGACCAAGTTCTGGAGCAGTGTCCAAGCTGCTGTCCATCACCTGTGAAGAGACTCGAGCTTCTGTTGCACGGTAGAACTTGGTGCTGTAGTTTGCTTCCACGTGAACCCGTGATTTCCTGAACTACGTGAAAGTGTTTGAGCCTGACTCCTCTCTCACTGATTTAATGTGATTGTGACTTTGCTGAAGTGCAGGGCAATTTATGCTTTCCCAGAAAGGAATATTCATTTATTGAGAGTTTTAAACCTTAAAGCTACCACGTTGAAATAGTCACCTCTTATCTTTCCCAGGTGTTTCTTGTGAATACCTGTAATGCATTAGCCCATTCCCCGAGTTGTTCATACTTTAACTAGGACTTGCCCTTACATTCCATCTTGTACACAGACATCTTGTGCAGCCATCCTGCTGCACCTCTGCTTCTCTGCCTGAAAAATGAAAGTAATCATAGCCAGTCACCATATTAATTTTTTAAGATCTAAAACTGAAGACTAAGAAATATTCTCTAATGCTTGGCCCTGCTGCTTCCTTCTGCCTCTGAGTTATTAAATGTGTTAGGGAAAAAATATCAGCCTTGGGTTTTACTGCTACTCAGACTTTGTTTGGGTTTGTTTTCAGAAATGTTCTTTTTTTCCCCTCTCATTGCTGTTGTGAAAATAGCAAGTACCTGAGAGAGGAAAACTAAATATGCTCCTGGTAGTTATATGCTCTGTTGTTTATCTTGCATTTTAATCTTTGTGGAGCGTACACGTGAAAGGGTTCTTGATTTCCCTCTCAGTGACGTCTGACAGCTCTTTGCAATGATTATGCCATTCTGTGTTGTGCTTATAGGGTCTCATTTCCTAACCAGAAGTGGTTGAACGCAAGCAGCCCGGGCTGCTGATGGATGACGTGCTGATACATGGTACACCCCTGAGCTGGAGGAGCAGCTCCTGCCGGGGAGCAGGGCTGGGCATGCCAAGAGCAATTCTTTAACACCTGCAATGCATAGTGTCAACAGCAGATTGGAGCCCTGACGTAACACTGTCTGCAAATGCAAAAGCGAATGACATTTCCTGCCCCGCGCAGCTTGCACGGGATGTCATTGACAATAGTTACGGATAGTGCTTAGGTCTGAGGCTCGGCTGGCAGTGGGAGAAGATTCCTTGCAGCCTGGCACAGTGTGGTGATGTCTCCTCTGCAAAGAGGCGAAGCTGCAGGGACAGCTCGGTCCTCCTCAGCACATCACTTCCAGCACCGGCTGCTGGGGATGTGGGATTGCTGCCCATAAAACAGTCAATTTTCAAACACAAACTGCTGCACCAAGCTCTCCGATACGGTGTATTTCCTCTTGAGCTCATCTCCGGGGGAAGCAGTGTCTCTGGTTAATGGATGAGAGGTTTGATGAGAGCACAGCCAATTTGTGAGGATCAGAACAAGAGGCTGCAGTGTTAAAAAGCATCTGTCCTCTACTGCGCGTCCATCCCGCCATGGCTTCCTGCAGGCAAAGATGCGGCCGGCCCCTCGTGGTGCTGGGGAGGGCTCGTGGCTGGAGTGCCCAGCGTGTGGGGAGCCCCTGGGACTCGGCTCCTGGCTCGGCTGCGTCTCAGCCCGGCCCTGTGTGTGCTGCTGAGCCCTAGCAGGGGCTGCCTGTGGTCCGGCCGGGCATCCTGGTACCCAGGCACAAGGATGTGTGGGGGCACAGGGCTGGGACAGCAGCGGCGTGTGGCCACTTGGGCTGGGGGCTGCACTCTGTGGTTAGATGAAGAGCACATTATCTATACTGGCAATTTTAGAACAAACAACTGTTGGAATCCTTCCCCATGAGAGCAGAGCATGTGAATGTGAAAGGTTTCTGAAAGCCGATAACCAGAGACACGTTTGCTCTCAGCCCTCCCTGCAAACTGGGGGTGGAGGGGGAGAAATGTCAGACGAGCAGCTCTGATCTCGCTTCCCCACATTCACATCGTACTAATCCGTAAATGCCTCTCACCTGCGTGAGCCCATGCTGCAGGACTGCCAGGCTGGGACAGCTTGTGCTGGCAGAGGTCTCAGCTAAAAGAGGAAAAAAAAAAAAAAACTGAAAATTTGCTTCTTGTCTTCTGCCTTATTGGAGGGCTGAGTGCAGGGGGGAGTTCAGGCCCTCCCTTCCTCCCAGCGGCCGGCCGGATGCCGGTGGAGAGCTGCTGGAGATGCTGCTTTACCCATCTCGCTGCCGGTTCCATGCTGCGTGAGCAGTGCCGGCCGTGGGGACGCTGGGCACGGTGCGAGGCGCTTGCCGGGCATGGCCAGGGGACCGAGGGGCCCCAGGGAGCCCCCACCTCGCTGCCGGCCCCTCACACCCCAGCCAGCTCACGTCGTAACACAGAATGAGTGCGTGTTGTCAGAGCGTTGCCTGTGTTGGTGGGGCCTGCCAGAAACCAGGCTGATAAGCATCCCCTGCACTCTGAGAGCTGTGGTTTAATCAGGTGTGAAATCGCACTGATCTCACAGCTGCCTTCCCTGAGTTGTTTGTGAGTGGCGACCTAATACAGGCTGGGACTGCTATTGTTGCTCCTGACTGGCCTCCTTGCCTGTGGCCTTTCAAACGTTCCTTTCACATCCTCCTCCTCCTCCTCTTTTTCCATTCCCCCTTCGTGTCTCAGTTACAGTCAAAGCCTCTGCAGCAGCAGGGTCTGTGCTCTCAGCTGAGTTTTGCTCCTCAGTCAGAGCTATACTAGCACTGCCTGATGTCTGTCGTGTTCCTTGGAAAAACAGGAATCTTTGAGGCTTTTGGGATGAGAGATGTGCTGGGGGCAAAGTAGGGAATGGCACCAAGCGTGTTAAATGGCTCACAAATGCCACGTGTTTGCTTCAACCTCCGGGGCCCAGATTCCCGCAGCGCCAGCAGCACTTCTCCGTGCATTCCCTTCACTTGAAGGATGCTGCTGTGAAGCATTCAGAAAATTCTCCTGGGTAGAAGCAAAGTCCACGTGCTCTCACTGTCCTATAAGACTTGGTGTGTTGTGGCTGAAGTTGCAGCTTTATAAAGAAATGGCCTGGGACGAGGAGGCCGGGCTGGCAGGGCAGAAGCGCGCCGTGTCCCCGCTGCGTCGCACCGCTCTCTGTGCTCTGAGATGCACGCAGCCGCTCTGTGAGTTGGTCAAAGGGCTATTTTGTTGCAGGATGTATTCGTTCCGTACATATGTTAATGTTGCTCATCCATCAGCGCGTAAATTGGATTAGTAACAGTATTGCATGCCGCGCCTGTCCTGCCCTCTCCGACCAGCGCCCCGTGCGCGTTGCTGCCGCCCGCGAGGAGCGGGCAAAGCGCAGCGCCCGGCCCGGGGCAGCTGTGCTGGGAGAAGCGAGGCTGGAAGGCGCTGTGAAATATCAGGGTTATTTACTCTCTGTTTTTTTGCCACCCATGGGGCTCCCCGTGGCCGGTGATGGCAGCTGGTGCCCAGTACTGTGGGGATGTTCAAAGGGGGCAGCCCTGGCAGGGCTTGGGGAGCGACTCCGCGCAGCTTCCGCCCGGCTGCAAATAAGCTCTGCGGCAGCAGGAAGGGCCTGAGACGCCTCTGTGCTTTAGGTGAGAAATCATGGGTAAAAATGTGGGTTTGAGAAACTGTTTGCAAACAGCAAACCCATCGCAATATTTCTGCATTATCTCTGGAAGGAGCGCTTTACAAAAAATGAAATGAAGCAGTGTCTGCTTCACTGGTGATGGACCAGCTTCTTCTGTTGTTGTTCCTCCAGCCATAAAGAATAGCCTCAATATCTGGGGAAGTGTCCTGGCCACAGAGACACCCAGCTCTGCTCCAAAACCCTCACCGGGGTGGCACAGCCGTTCTCCCTGCCCAGCTTTCAGCTGGTGGCAGGGGGTTAATTTGTTCTCCCAAAATCACCATGGCAAAGCAAAGCACAGGCTGTGGGGTCTGCTGAATCTTCCACTGTCTCCAAACCGCCCAGCGACTCTACATCTCGAGAGGAGTGAGTAACGAGAAGAAGCCACCTTGTGGCGTACTCATCCTTGGCTTAAGTAGGCACTAGCGAATTAACCTAGAATTTCTGGTCACGGTGTAACTTTCCCTGCTCAGGGCAAGGGAGGAGCAGTTAGCACAGCAGCAGTTGGTCACAACAGTCTCCTGGAGGAAAAGATGTTGCAGAGCACTGGCTGTGTTTTCTTTCTGCCCCATTGATCCCCATTAGGAAAGCCCTCGGTGCAGCACTGCCTGCTGAGAGAAACCCTTCTAAGCACATTAACATAACAGCAGAGCTGGCACACAAATAACTGACGAAAGCCAAGAAATGCAGAGTCAGAGGGAGCTGCTTGAGGATTTTGCTGTTGCTGGCAGACTCGGTGGGGAGAGCTCAGAGATGTTTAGGCGAGGAATGAGGCGACGGCCAAGTTGTTTCTGTGGGCAGAGGATGCCCCATGAGCATGAACGTGTGTTACTGGTCAAGGTGACCCTGGGGCCCCAGAGTCGTGCACAGGAATAGCTCTGGAGAGCCTGGGCTCCAGCTTCGCTGGGGCAGGAGTTTATTCCTCTGAATGAATGTGCAGGTCGTTAACCCTTAAAATGGGCACTGGCAATAAATATCGCTGGCATGCATTATTATTATTATTCACTGATATCTAGTATCCTGTCCGTCTCGTTTACAAAGTTAGAGGCGAGCAGGATCCTGCCCTGTATCTTGCAGGGAGCTGCCCGCAGCTCCTGGCCAGGGCGGAGGAGGAGCAGAGCCGCCCAGCGCTGGCACAGCTGCACCCAGCCGGCTCCCAGCGCTGCCCTCCCGTGACAGCGGCTCCCCAGGGACTCGTGGCAGGGGAGGAAGGGGAGGCTCTGATAAACTGGTTTCTGGAGGGGCTGGAGGAGTCTCGCTCCTGTGAGCTTGGTTTGTAAAGCCCTGAGCGCATGGTTTTCAGAACAGGTACAAATATACGCCTCCGAGGGCAAGGCTGGGATTGCAGCTGCTGAGAGGAGAGCTCTGAATTCTCGGTTTGTGGAGGTGCAGTGAGGTGGTTTTTAAGACACTTAAAGTCAGGACAGATATATCATTAAGGACACGGGATTTTACGAAGCTTTATTATTAATTAACATGTATATTACAGTAATGCCCAGGGAACCCTACGTGAAATCAGGGTCCCATTATGCTGAGGCTGAACAAGCACAATGCGGAACGGTCCCTCCTCAAAGAGCGCACACGAACCAGAGCCGCTGAATCGCCAGAGGTAAACAGAGCCGGAGACGCGCTCGCCCCTGTAAGTGCATGAGGGCACACGCGGCACCGAGGAGCTGGTGTGGCCATCCTGGGCTGGCTCCCGTGCTGCGGGACGTGGCCCTGGGACTTCCCCAGCCACCAGCCTGACTGGCACTTGGCAGCGCCGGAGCCCTGATGTCCACGGCCATGAATGTCACTAAAACATAAGGTTAGTACACCAGATGTTAAACCCCTCTTCATGAAAAATACAATGAAGCATGGAAACTTCTGGCTGCTGTCCTGCATAGAGAAAAATTACCTCTGTATCTGCATTGCAACTGAGGCTGCAAAGCGAGCAGTTCCTGTGCCGGGTGTTATTTTATCTGATTGTGTTTCTACATAAACCACGACTTAGCATTAGCATATTTTTTTTACCTTCACCGGTAGATTCAAAGCATTTTGTAATGGCTGCAGGAGTGTTTTCTGTTTCACAGATGAAGTGAAATGAAGTGCAGAGAGCACTCTCTGAGCCTCCCCAGGCAGTCAGGCACAGGGCAAGGAGCCCAGAGCCCTGAGCCATCGCTGCCTGTGCTGCCAGGCTTGATCCTCCTCTGGAGAGGCTCCCTCGTCCTCCAAAGGTGCAGAGATCTTCCTAAAGACAAGTTCCTTCAGTAGCTGTTTCTTATTTTCAGATAATACCCATAGAAAAGTAAAGATGCTTTCTACCAAATTTGTTGATACCCTCTAATGCAGCGTAATTTCTAATTTTGGCGTCCTTGGTAACTGACTGCATGTTCTGTGTTACCAAAAGCTGCGTGGTAGGCCAAGCACTTCCCCTGCATTCCCCAGACTCAGCTCCCTGCCATGCCGACTCCTCTGCCAGCAGTATTTCCGTAGGTGAGCTGCACGCTTCAGCAGGTTCATTTGCTACAGACTTTTCTGCTTTGCCATCCCAGCCCAGCACTGGTGCAACGGCCAGCAAAGCCCTTCGGCCCCGGCTGCTGTGTGCTCCCGAGAGCATCCTGCGCGTGGCTCCTGCCTGGGCAGCGCGGGGAGTGCCGGGGGATGCGGACCCCGGCAGGCTGCAGCCTTCCAGGCACTGAAGCATCACAGCAGACGCAGGGTTTTCCCCACCAGATCTTGTGATTCAGAAGATCCCAGGTCCAGGCTCCAGATCCAAACCTCGGTTTATGTGAATTTTGCACCTCCGTAGCAAGGTTCAAAACAGAACAAACTTGCGCGCTCTGCAAAAGTCATTTCCTCAGAGCTGGGCTGGCAGCTTGCTCCACGTAGAGGTTTACCAGCTGGCTGAGTTTGAGTTAATTACTTCCTTTTGAATGTTTGTGTGTTTGTTTCAGTGCTGTTAGGTGTACTATGCTGTAGTACAATTAATCAAGTGTCAGGATGCTTATGGCCCTGTATAGGCATCTTTTATTAACTGCTATTTAAATTGAGATAGCTTTGCTGTTATAATGGGTTCAACCAAGCCTCCCCATCCCAACTCTCTGAGCTGTGCAGCGAGCCTGGGAGAGCTAAACCTGCATGTGAATTTTGCAGAGGGAGGATTTTCCTTTTGTTTTAAATGCAGGAAGAAATGCTCCAAGGCTTCAGACAGTAATGTAAAATAATAAATGACTTTCCATGAGGGAGAAATATAACAAACCTAACTGGCTTGCAGGAGCAGTGGGGCTCAACTGCTCTGGGCACACTGGTGGTGCAGCTCCCCCTGGCCGGGGCTGGAGCCCACGCCGTGCTGTGCCGTGCCGTGCCAGCGGGCTGCCTGACAGCCAGCAAACACAGCCCAAACCAAGAGCGTTTTCCAGATGCGTCGCAGATGCAAAATTTCCCCCAAGGAACACCCCTCTGCAGAGGATGAGTGGTGCAAAGCTCTGGAAGTTTACCTTGGCCATTAATTGTAGAAAAACGCTTTTGGAGTAGAATATTTGAAAGGAAAAACATTGGTGAGTGCTCATCCCAGCTGGGTGTGCCCCCTGCACCACACCAGCCCCCAGGGGATTTGTGGGGCCCTTGTGCAAAGACGGTGGCCCCCAGCAATCACTGCAGCTATTTTCTCATCATAAGCGTCTCTATTACAGAGGAGGAAAAATCATTGTGATTGCAATGTCCAGTTGTCAAATACGGTCAGCCTGGAAATCAATCCGATATAAATGGAAAACAGGGTGCTGGGGAGAGGGAGGCTGGCAGGGAAAGGGGGAAGGTTTTGCTTGGAGGCTGTGATTAAAATGCCACGAGAGGTTTTCAGGACACACAGCGGCTCTTCGTATTTTGGCGAGGAGATCAAAGCATCTCAGCAAATGCTGACACTCTGGGAACATTTCACTGCTCCCAGGACAGCTGGCTGTTTAGAGTCCTCCCAGGGTATGGCGGAGCCTGCTGGCTGCTCACCGCTTTGCTCAGTGTTTGAGCACCGCTTTCAGAGAGAGGCGAAGCCGCAGCACCCCTGTCACCCCGAGCCTTCGCCTCCCGTGGGAAGGAAACGTGGCTGCTGCTGGGCACGGAGCCTGGGGCAGCTTGTAACTGGAAAAACAGGAAAAAAAATCTTGACAAAGTGGGCTCTCTGTCTGGGTCAGTACCACTGTCAGTGTCTCGGGGCACGGATGCCCCAAGCCCCGATGGAGAGCAGGCGCGAAGTGGCCTGGCCAAGCCCCCAGGGGCAGTTTGCATTGATTTTTACAAACGCAGGCTGCTTCAGCTGCAGCCTCTGCATTTGCAGGTGATGCTTTCTGAGGGCGGTTCACCCCCGAGTTGGTTTTCTAAGCGTTTCGTTCAAGGTATGTCACTCTCAAAATCAGCACGAATCTGCTCGCGCAGACGGGATCCCGGGTGCTGGTGCTCACGGTGGGCTGGAGCCTGTGCTGGGTTGGTGGGCCCTCAAGTGGGCAAGGTCCTACTCGGCTGGCAAAAGCAGAGAGCTTCAGTCTGTCTCCAGAGAAGCCAGCCAGGGCGTGCTCTGGAAAAAGCCAATGGTGAGCAACAGAAACCTAGTGCCACTAGGTCTGCTTACTCCTCGAGTTCAGCTGTGTTCCTCACGGAGCTCAGAAGCCTCAGCGCTCTGGTGCTTCACTGGAGAAGCTGTTGATATATCGAATTACAATAGCGTTTGAGTCTCTTTAGGAACATCACTGGAAAATGCGAGCGTCGTTTCTTGGCAGGCCTGGAGCGAGCGTGCCTGTGCACACTGCAGCTGGAAGTCCGCTGCCCGCTGCCCCGCGCTGCTGGGGGGCTGGGGGTGAAATGGCACCAGGGGAGGGGGCTGCAGGCAGCGGGAGGCATTGGCCCGTAACTACACTGCGTGCAGAAAAACCGGGACGTTAACACAGTTCCCTCTAATGTTCTGTGTAGACTCTTACACCATGTAGAAGGTCTAAAATTGCAGGATCTGCAACTGGACCTGGAGGTAAAGTAAAATTTACGAGCTAAGATAAGTTCTTCCTCTTCGGTCTTTCACCTGCTGTTATCTAAAAGTCTGAGCACTGAAAAGTGGCACTGACCGGCTTGAGTATTTCATTTAATATGTAACCAAAACATAAACATGATCTGTCTCTCTCCAGCTACCAGAACCAGAAAAATGAGGTTAAAGAGTCCCGAAACCTTCTCCATACAAAGGAGGTTTATAGTGATTTAAAAATAACAAATTGATTTTTTATTGTATGCTCGAGGTGCTTCCTCCCTAACACTTTGTGAAGGCCAAGTAGGTGGGACACAGGAGAAATATAGCCTATGAGTAACGACGAGAGTAGGTGCTGAGAAGAAATATATTGTTCAAAACTTGACTAGGTTTAAATATTCAAAGAAAAAATAAGATGCAAAAGAGAAGAGACCATGCTCACTCTCTAAAGTAACAGATGTCAGTATTCAAGGGCCCCAGACAGCAAGGCAACACTGCAAAGCAGAAACTTCCCACC